>QKQZ01018703.1:0-16818 GCA_003595255.1 Solenopsis fugax
AATAATTTTTAGTGCTAGGTATTCTGCAGAAAACATCGTGAAAATAATTTCGTTGCATTTTTTTTTAGTTGAGATGTATTTGATATTTGTTATTATTTATCAATTTAATATTTATCGTAATATCTACGATTATAAATTTAAAATGAATTTCATATTATGAATTGTATGATCTAATATTAAATATGATTTTGGATTATGTCTATTTATATATAGTTAAACATCTTATTATTATTTTACATTTACATCATATTTATACTATTACATTAGCTATATTACAAAATTACATTAAATGTACATTGAAGGGTAGGGAAGTCCATTTCTATAATCAAAGTATCTTATCATTGTTGATAATTAAATTTAAAATATATTAGAAATTTAATTAATATTATAAATTATCCGTCTTATATAATTTATATTGCCTACATCATCTACATGAAATGAAATATGATTTCGTGTCATGAATCCATTATCTGACTCCTCCAGTCCCTATTAGATACGATAAACATTCATACTTTTCGTACGACGGCACAAACACTTTTGTCGTCGTGTAGCTCGAGGACACGATGTTGTCCGGTATCTTGTGCGGTACTGCGGGCGTCCATGCCTTTACACGTATATCTCTATGAATTGCATTCATATGGACGACCCCGAAGGCGCTTTCGAACGTATCTATTTCGCGATGCGGTTATTAAAGGTCCGCCACGATTTTTACTCGGATTCGGTGAGTTCTCGCAAAGATTATCGCGGAGGACGAGCTTGACAAATGCGTGGCGGATGCCGAGGTCGAGTTACGAGTAACGAAGGCGGCTCTGAAACGATGCGCTTTCTCGATGAAGTACTCGATGAGGTCACCGAGCGATATTTATCGACGTAAATGATGGTAAATGGCAGATTTCGTGGTTAACGCAATGGACAAGACGAATAAATGGATACCTTTTAACCCGCGTGTGTTTATATTTTCTACAATGAAATAGACAAAACGACAAAATCACATTTCATCTTTCTCTTTTCCATTATTTCCATTTTATGTGTGAAAAGTTCGATATTTTGTCTTCGAGGAATGTGTGAAAAGCATCATGACACAGATGGGAATAAACAATTAATTTTTTTTTATTTATCAGCATATAAACGAATTAATTATAAACTAAAGATATTGTGATTTTTGTCCTTTGATGCTGATAAAATTGAAAACTTGTTATTAATGGATAAAATTATTCATACAGTTATATATTATATTAATTATTAAAACACACGTGATTTTCACGATGACAACTGCTTACGATTACACTCATTGAGAAATCCAAATCCAAGACAAGTGTGATTTTGATCTTTTTCCTTATACCAACCAAATAACTAATACAATTACACAATATTACGCTACTAACCCCTTTGATATTCTATCATAATAAACGATCTTTGCGATGACAGTTTCTCACATTATGATCTAATAAGCATACAACAAGAACTAATCGTGGGAAAAAACAAGAAGCAACAACGAAATTCGATTCGACTTTACATATTCATTTTACAAATAGGGGTATTTCTTTAATTATTAAATAAAATATCTCTAATTAAGCTTGGAATTGAGAATTTATTGAGAAACAAACTCATTTAAGAAACAGATATTAAAATTTTGTTACCTTTATATTGAGTTGGCATAAACTGGTTTTTTTTTTAGTGAAATTCAAAGATAACGTTTAGATATTTTCACATAGATTTATTCAACCACTTTTGTGTGTGTTCCAACCCAATATTACTTTATACAATTTAAAAATACAATTAAAAAATACCTATAAAGATAAATTATTAGTTCAAGAATTATTTTTTTTTTGGTAAGCATTTTCCTATGATTACTTTAGATTTTAAAGGGGCAATGAATCTCGCCTGCTTGAAAACAAAGATAATATTTGAAATTTAAAAAAATTGTAAATTCTATCAAATGCGTTTTGATTTTATCTCTGTCAAGCTAGCAAATAAGCAACCAAATGAGCAAAATCAAATGGGACCTATTGAACTATTTAGTGCTCATTTAATGCTAATTTGTGCTACAAGAAATAATTTTGTATTACATGCTATTTAGAAGGAAATGGTTCTGTTAACCCTTCTATTAAGCTGAAACTCTCTACCATTGCAAATCAAGTTCCCATTAGGTAAAAAATTAGATGCTATTTAGCTCAACAGTTCTCATTTGATTTTGCTCATTGATCCTGCTAGCAGAGGTTTTGATTTTTTTAATATTAAATTATAAAAGTATCTATATTTTATATATATATGAACAGGACGCAATTGGGACGGTTTTTAGCACATGTTCTATGAAAAATAAAAAAAATGTTTAAAAAATGGTAAAAATTGAATGGTACAATAATATCTATTTTTCTGTTGATTTATTTTTTTCATAATTGCAACAATACACTGGACAAATGCAATTTCATTTTTTAATAATAATGGAATCATATATTTTTTGCATAGAATAAATTCTTCTGTACATTCGATATACATAATAAAAAACATTAGAATGTTCGAAAAAGAATATTTTACAAGATGTCTTAACATATTTTGATTTTATTTTAATTAATTAAAAAAATTGAAATAGAAAATATAAAATGGAATATAAGATATAAAATATCTCGTAAACTATAAACATTTTTTGATAACCATACTTTATTACTTTTGTTCTATTTTTGTGTATAGACTAATGAGATGACTCAGTTACTGCAAAGAAAAAGTAAATAATTACTTTTCAAGAAAATTATATAATTTGCGAAATGAGATTACATAAGTGTTCGGAAAAGCAATATGTGTGTTTTGTAAATAAAAATAATCTGTTCATATATATTATATTCTTTATACGCAAACTGCAGATAATTTCTTATATACATTTCTGTATAGAAATTCTATTTGCATTAAATCTTTTTCGTAATCTTTGCACCGTTCTTACAAACGTGTTTGAATAGTTAACTTGCGTGAAAAAAATTGAAAAAAAAGATTCGCCACAGGCTCTTCTTGTGATCCTTCTTCCTTCTTTCGAGTTACCGCCGGTGATAGGTGATACCGGCGTGCCGATAATATCGTGCTAATTATAGAAATACGTGCCAAGCGCATTAGTCGCCGTAATAAGAGCTAGTTTGGTCGGATTCAGATTACGTTCGATGACCGTGAATATGGATTATTAATCCTGTGGTTTATTGCCTTCACGCATGCACAAACGGAACCCGCTTATCCCAGGATTTAATATCCCTTTTTATTTAGGGTTAATTAATGCCGATTTTTCATTCGACGTATCAGAAAGATTTACGAGCACGACGCGATGATGTAAATCCAACGCTCGTTTCGTAATGCTGGGTAAATCAGAGCAATCGCGCGACAACATTTTGTGCTGATAGTGTTTAGCCGGTTATTACTTATATTACGTAAACAGTTGCCATATAATTTTATAAGAATACATTTAGATATGTAATAAGGGTTAACTTTATTTTAAAAATCTGCACTGAGAAAAAAATTTGTTAACTAGATTAAAATTTTCAACTTGATATCAGTATTTGAATTTTAATTTAAGCATTTACATATATTAATTTAATTACATAAATACTTAAATTGAAGAAATTTAATCAATTTGAAAATTTTAGTCAAGTTAACAACTTTTTATATAGTAATTAAAAAAATTGAAATAGAAAATATAAAATGGAATATGATATAAAATAAAATGTAAAATATCTCGTAAACTATAAACATTTTTTGATAACCATACTTTATTACTTTTTGTAATCAATTAACAAAGAATTCAATGCGTAATTATGTAGCAGATAATATAAATCACAGTTGAGTAATGCAAAAGTTTCTTTGATCATATTAAGAAGTTAATCGATTAAATTGTCCGCATTAATCCGATTTAGCATTGCAAATAGTTGATCCTCGATCGTTTAAATAATGCGTTTCGACCACATAAATCTTGGCACATAATTTTTCGCCATTTTGCGCTTACATAATCATAGCTGTTTCGTCCGCGAGAAAGCGTTCGCGAGTGGTCTCATGAGAGACGAAACTGAAAGTGGTCCCCAGTGGTCCCGTGAAAAATGAACAGAGAGGCGGAGAGGCGCGGATAAACGCGAAACTGCCGCGATACGAATCGCGAAGGACGCAGTCTTGTTCATGCTAATGAATTTTTTTTACTCTGCATCGATGCTAATCATCGCTATATGCGTATTACGTGCGTGCGTATATTGCGTATATACTTTTATTAAGTCGTTTGGCCAAGCCACACCCGTGCAGAATCAGGGACGATCTTTGAGTTTAATATTTTCAGCCACGGTTTCAGTCCGAATTCCAATCCGATCGTGTTCCGGGAAAGAGAAAAAGATGTTAAATTTCAAGCTAAATTGTTGTGACAGTGTCCCTTACAGTTAACTTTTTATTTTAATCTCTATAATTATCTCTTGTTTTAGTCCATAATTATCTTTTCCAAACTTATTATTTTCTTATTTCTTCACTTTTTTCCCTTCTCATTATTCGCTCCTTATCGCAAAGAGAACATTTGTTACATTTATGTAATTGAGATAGTCTCAGTTTCCACGGTAATTTGACTTGAGAGAATACAATGTAATTTAGCAATTTTATACCATTATTTTTTATAATAAAAACAAAATAATAAATAAATAACATTTTTCTAGTTATGCGAGTTTAAAGCTTTTTAAAGATGTATTGGACATACAGTCCCTGCAAAGTAAATAAAATTTGGAAATGTGTTTAATATTAATACATCAAATAAATAACTATATACATATGAAAGTTGTGTGAATAAGATTATATTTTTCTTTAATAATATATTTTTTTTAGTTTATTTACTCTGTTGTAAAAATTAAATTATCTTTACAATATTAAGAAAAACCTCAATTTTTTGTGTAAGTACTTTAAATATTCAAGATAATTTATACAAAGTTTTATTGTGATTGTTTAAATATTTTGTAAATAAATAAATAATTTTTGTTTATTTTACTGATCTCTGCATCGCAATGAAACTTTACATAAATTATCTTGAATATTTAAAGTATTTAATTTAAAAAATTTAGATTTTTTTCATTATTTCGTTATTAATTATATTTCCATTAGAGCACATGTCTACTTCTTATTGAAATAACTTTTTATTCGGATAGAAAATCACCGCTAAATTTTTTCCACTAGTTTCAAATGCAATATAGAACAATCTGAAAGTGAGATACAATATCTTAATTACATAAATGTAACAAATGTTCTTGTTGCGATAAGAAGCGTGAATAATGTGAAGCAAAAAAAGTGAAGAAATAAGGAAATAATAAGTTTAGGAAATATAATTATAGATTAAAAAAGAGATAATTAGAGAGATAAAATAAAAAGTTAATTGTAAGGAACATGTTTTCTTAATTTTCTTAATGTTTTGAGAAATGTTCTATACATCTCCTTAAGCAAAATACATATACTTAATAATAGACACGGAAATAATATCCAAATATTACATGTAATCGAAACAATTTTAATTTTATGCATAAAATAACTTCATCTCTTACGATAATTCAATTCGATAGGATTGAAAGATTATTTTTCATCGAGAACCCTTTTATTTGGTTTATTTATATGGTACGAAATTATTATCATCGTGACCCAGATACTATTTACAATCGCATTCGCAGACAATGTGCACAGCCGGCGTTTTTTAATTTATCGCGACGTCGGGATCGCGAAGAGATTTCTCGGCGTAATTGCGTTCGCGCTCGGCTTTAGTCGCTCGCGTTACTTAATTGACTTTTTTTTATCGACTTTAATCGGGTTGCACAATGTCGTTCTCTGCCACACGGATCTCGCGCGCATACGCGCGCACGCACGCACGCACGCATCCACGAAATTTGCATAAAGGATATCATGTTCCACGGTCGGAATAATCTGGCCCACGGCCCGCATAATCCCGACGACTTTCTGGCGACCGTCGTGCGACTGCGCTTTGTAACAGCTTCGAGATATGCAAAACCGAGTTTTTCGATTGGGCCCGCGCGTGTTCGCGACGCGGATAAATTTTCCATTTCAGGCATCCGAATCAGTTTTCTGAACGGCGGACGTTTATGTCATCATCACCGCAACGCGTGAGATAAAGTTCGTTATTATTTAATCCTTTCGATATTTTATTGATGAGGAAAGAAATCTAAAAGTTTCATAAGAGCGTTTTTTTTTCCATGCTATCGTAGACATAATTTAAATTTTCAGGAACTGTTTTTATCAAAACCTGAGAAATATTCTTGATTATGAATAACAGCTGGAAAATTCTACCTGTGTATCCGTGTATTGTTTTCCCGCATATGTTAGAGTTATCAGACTGTAATTTTTTTATATTTATAACGCTCGTTCGTTAAATAAATCACTTTTTCTGCAATAATTATATAAAAGGTTTAAAAGCAAATGAGAGGGAATAAGAAATTAACATCCTTTTTTTTTTGTAACAAACGTCGCAACACGTGTATCTTATTTCTGCTTATTATTGCGGTCGAACAGTCGCAGGTGACTCCGAGTAATTAGAATTCAGGCCGTGAGAGCACAAATTAAGAACAGATTTATATTAAATATACGTTTCGTTTTGCACGGTGGAGGAGGAGGAGGAGGGCGACGCGTGTAAGAGGCCCCAAAGAAAATCGAAAGTCCGCCGGTACGCGATGTGGCGCCAGCTGAACTTCAGAGATTGGAGGGCCCAACTGAGGGACGACGACGCGTTACGTGATTTGGCAAATTGCTCATATCGGCTTAATTAATGGGAAAACGTATCGGGCGTCGCACAGGTTGCAGCTGCGCTCGCGCGCTGCTACTGGCAGATGCGTCGCGTCGGTCGCGTCCGAGATTTTTTTATATTTACTTCTGCCATTTAACGTGTCGTGATTATGGCAAAACGAAAATCTGGGTCGGAGAAACTTCGACCGCTCTCGTTTTCGTCCTCGTCGGTTTTTTTTCCCTTACGTTTTTTTTTCCTTCCCGGCTTTTATCTTTGTGCGGTTCGGGCGGAACATCTGGAGCGTTGATAAACGAATTATTTGCGAGTATGTAAATGCGCGCGATCGAGTGTTTCTTTTCCGAGCAGCGACATGCTTGTCGGCAGTGATTTAACGCAAGCGCTGAATTACAGCCTTGACGAAACGAAATCATTTCTATCGATGTATAAGCATTTTTCAGGACGCACGCAAAGTTGGGGAGGCAGAGGGAGAGAAAGAGAAAGAGTTAATACTCATTATTTATACCTTTTTCTCTGCGTATTAAAAGAAACGCAAGTGAATTTTATATAACTGCATACAATGTTGTTGAAACATTTTTTGTACGGAAAAAAACGATTTTGTTGAAGTATCTAAATACAGTATCGGCCAAAATTATACCGCCTTTCGATTTTTTGAGCATAACTTTTATCGAAGTGTATTGAATGCACTCAAAATTTTATAGTAAACTTGATGGAAGGTACACCTTGTACATAAAGTGTAATGAGATTTGACAATATATGCTATGATCTTTGAATTTTTTATTAATTTTTTCATAGTCGCACTTTTGTTTGCTTTCTTTGTTTTTCGTGTCTCAATCATTGTTTTTACCATCTCAACTTAGTTTTAGCAGTTAGATTTAATATTCCACATTATTTAGACTTGTTATAATGACTCAAAATTTATGATTGAAATTTAACATATTTTGGAAATTTCAAATAAAATTAATTTTTTACAAGTTGCTGTTTTCATTATTTGATAAAAAGTTATTATTTACGTAAGTTATAATAACTTATCATCAAAAGATATAATGATTTAATAGAGATTCGTGCCCTTTAAAACAAGTTATGCTAAAAAAAAAAAATCGAAAGGTGATATAATTTTGGCCGGTACTGTATTTAGCTGAATACAGATCTGAAAATAATTTTATTGGACCATCAAAATAATTGTAACGAATGTCACAAGCATGATGAGTCACAGCAATGCTGCAAAAAATTTAGATATTTTACATATCTAGCGATCCTTGAATGTCCTTGGATCCTGAATATCATGGCACGATTTCTTTGTTGAGAGAAACGTATTATTGACAGAGAAATGCGTATTATTTCGTCGCGATAGTAAGAAGCAGAACCGCAGACTCTCTGTGCATTTCACCCTATCTGATTGAGAACGGTCGGAATAAATTAAATCCAGTTAGGTACCGACTGACACCACCACCCGACGTCGATTGTGATCACGGACCGTTGAGAAGTCCTTGCCTCGGTAGTCAAACGTTACGAATTGCAACAGTGTGTATTATTCGAACGGTATTCAATAGTTTGTCCTCACAGCTTCACCTTCGGAGATCTAGTCCGATGGAGTCGCGTAAGCGCTTTATATTTGATCTGCACTTTGTATTCCGAGCGAGTTATTGCGACACAGTAGCACACTGATCGTTTATCATAATAAACTCAGAGGTAGACTGGTTTACGTAACTGTAACGTTACTAGAGAATTCGTCGTTCAGCGAGAAATTAATGCGCCGAATCTTTCTATACATTTAAGATCCGCAGAAACAAGAATTTTCAAGAATTGTCATAAAATTTTTCTTAAAAAAACAATGTTTAATAAAGATGTCTAGATTTTGCCTTTCAAATTTTATTTTTTGAAATAGATTAAACAAAAAGTTTTATTTATTTTTTTATTTTTTCAAAATTCTCTCGCGGATGATTTGTAAAGATAGAATTTTTTAATTATAAAATTAAAAGAATTCTTGGTCTTAACTGGATATTTTTTAAATCATAAATATATGTACATTCTCTTATTATAAATCTTGAAATATTCAGGAATTCGTAATGTCAAGGTGGTAAAGATCGATAAGTCTTCGGTTTCTCGAACTTGATACTATTTCTTTCACGTGAGAAACGTTTCTATCTTCGAATATGATTTCGTCGCTCTGCGAGAAATTAATGTGTGTCAGATCATTCCGGATATGTAAGATTAGAAACAAGAATTCTCGTCATAAAATGTTTCTTAAACAACAACAATAATTTAATTTGTGTTAAGACATTTGAATTTAATAAAGCGGTCTAAATTTTGTCTTTCGAATTTTATTTTTTGAAGTAGATTAAATGAAAAGTCGTTTTGTTTATTTTTCTATTTTTCCAAAATTCTCTCACGGCGCGCTATATAAGATTTGTAGAGACAGAATTCTTTTAATTGTAAAATTAAAACAAATTTGTTCATAACTAGATATTTTCTATAGATCATAAATACGTTCTCATTTTTATAAATTCTGAAATCTATCATGCAGAAATTTATAATGTCAGAGGTGGTAAGATCTTAGGTTTCTCGAACTTGATACTATTTCTTCCACGTGAGAAATATTTCTATCTTCGATTATGATTTTAAATATTCCACAGTGCCGGGAAGGTAAAGATAGGCGAAGCTAGTTATGGGATCAGGTGTCACGTAATCGCTGCGTAAGAGGGAAATGATTTTTGATCTGATCATGGCGCGAACGCGCTAACGGGTCAAATGCACAACAACAGTTTCCGTTGGAGAACGTGATTCACGATCCGCTGCGATCGAGGATCTACCACGTACAGCCGCCGGCGGCCAGTTTCTTACTCAACTGTTACTCGCCGTTTCAGAATACGCCGATATACGCGGGGAATCTTTGTGCGCTGCTCAAGAGAGGAGATAGAGAAGAATAAAAAGACGCGGGGATGAGGAAGAGTTCGCGAGTGAACGTGAGATTGCAGGAGCGAGAAGCAACTGCGAAGACGTTCACCGGCGCGTATGTGCAGCACGCGATCTATCGATATATTGGCGATAACATTCCTCGAGATGTTGAGCAGAGACGAAGATTCCCCAGATCAGATGGTCCGATGCTAGAAGCTCGCTGTCGTCGCAATCTTATCGTAATGTCGCTATATAGTTAACAGAGTATGATAATCCCCTATAAGCACATTAAGTCTACATTATTCCTAGAATATTATACGAATATTATTAAAAATTATAATAATATTAAAATAATATTCCGAGAATATAATATTTTTTAATATTATAGGAATATTATATTAACGTTATACGTCTACTTTATATAATATTCATATAATATTATCAGGAGTGGACCTATGACCACCACTTTTTATTAATATTAAATAATATTGTAGCGCTTATAGAGATCGGTTTATGCACAGAAAAAAATGACTATTAAATCAACAATTCATTGTTTTATATATAAGCAAGAATATAAAATCTTCTTGGAAGAATTTGATAATCTTGATCAGACATAATTTTCTTACATGAAGAAACAAAATTTCTTTATGTTAGCAAATTATGTCTCTTCGAGATTATAAATACTTCCAAGGAGATTTTATATTCTTGCTTATATATGGAACAATGAATTGTTTATTTGATACTAATTTTTTTTCTGTGTGCGTACAAGATGCTTGGAACTCGGATATTTTGAGCATTTGAAGGATAAATCTTGATTTGTGATCAAAACGAAGTGCATAGACGTCTTAGATTCCCTATGCATTATCTTAGAATCCGATCCCTTAGACTCCAATCCCATTCCAGATTCGTAGATCAACTCCGTTTCGCGAGATTCCCATTATCGCGATCGAGCGCACTGCATCACATTGCAGCGAAACCTTTCACATCGTTCTCCCTACCCGTCTGTATCTAGATTAAAAGGAGCACGATGAAGTTGATCGAAGCGTCGTCGGTTAATCGAAGTATTGGTTTACTTCTCCACTTACGTCCTTCAACGTCCGTTGCGGCGCGTCGTGTTACAGCCCGTTTCATCCTCGTCATCGTATCGATCTGAAAATTTCGCGAATCATCGCCCATGAAAGCGCTAAATAAAAGCGAAAAAATTTCCCGCCCGATGACAGGAAAAAGAATTCCTCTCTTCCTTTCTGGTCTGTTTTTACGTCGTTGCGACTTGATTCGCGTCGTTCGCATAAATCCCCTCTCCCCTGTCTGCCGTCATCGAAATCCGCCCCGACGACGCTTTACGCTCATACACAGAAAAAAAAATTAATATCAAATCAACAATTCATTGTTTCATATATAAGCAAGAATATAAAATCTTCTTGGAAGAATTTATAATCTTAAATAGACATAATTTGCTTACATGGAGAAAATTTTTCTCTTCACGTAAGCAAATTATGTCTGATTAAGATTATCAAATTCTTCCAAGAAGATTTTATATTCTTGCTTATATATGAAACAATGAATTGTTGATTTGATACTCATTTTTTTCTGTGTATTAATCGGGCTGAGAGATCTTTCGACTTTTGCCCGGCTNATCGGGCTGAGAGATCTTTCGACTTTTGCCCGGCTCTGTTATAATCGACACGTGGTGAGTTACTCAATCTTCGATGATCGACGGGCTACATTCCTGGACGATCTACTTTTAGAAACGTTTCTCACTTTCGCTTTTGATCAGAATCTCGACGATTGCGTACGGATAGACGTTAGATTTCGTCCTGATTAATCGATTGGAGTTTGGGGAAAGAGTGTCGCGGTGTCAAGCCTGGCGCCGCCTAAACCTTAGGCTTTTGACCCTCGTAATCATCCGACGCAAAAAACTCAATTCGATCAGCTGTATTAACGCTCCTTTTTTTACGCTCTTCGTTTCTTTCCCGCGTTTCACTCCGCCTACTTTATTTCTTATCTCGATAGATCGTGCCTTTTTTACTTCTTACCGGCGATCAGTAGCGAGGCAAATTAGAGATTGCCCGATGCAAGATAGATTGTAGACATTTCGAGGTCGTAATTGCAGAGTGTTATCTCAAAACACGGTCGATCTACTTGTGAATATATTTTTAGGAGGGTATGCTCTAGTAAACATTCGTTCGCGTGCACAGCATAAATAATTCGACGTCAGATTTATCATGAAATTCGTAGAGGTGATTGAATGTGGCTCGTAGACACTACTGTGTAATATTGTTGGAATATATATTAATATTTTAAATGCCGTTTTAAATTTCGTAGATTAAATTTCGGATTAATATTAATATAAATTGATTAATGTAAATATAAATAATTAATATAAATTGAATTAATGTAATGACATTAAATACCTTGCTTAGTTTTGATGTTACTTCATATATATTATATTGGGTTGAAACAAAAGTTTTTAAGTAAAATTTTGAGTGAATTGTGTAAATATTTGTACTTAGAGTTATTTCAACCCGATACAATTTTTGTTATTCTAGAAGAATTTTGTAATAGTTTTACACTCAGAAAAATTATGTTTAAATTGATGAAATTGTTTTGTTTAACTTAATTTTTTTTAAATTGAAATTAAAATACTTTTGCGGAAAAAAAAAATTTATTTAATTTTGAGAAATGACGTTATTAGCCTTTTTGAAAAAAAATTAATTATTTGATTAATTTAAACAAAGAAAATACAGAAATGCAAGAAATAAGTTAGTCGTTTTAAAAATATATTTGTTTCATTTAAAAAAAGATTTGTGTTGCACAACCAAACTATTTCTTTAATTCTAATGAAAGGAGCACCCAAAAAATTTTTTCAAATCAAAGAAACTTTTTTTTAACCATATAGCAATGCACAAATTTCTTTGATTAAAATTTTTTTTATTATAAAAAAAGATTAAAAAATGTTTAAAAATCTCTACTTTCAATATCAAAATATTTTTCAATCTATTTAAATAAACGTTGCATCAAATATCTGCAAAAATAAATAGAAATCTTACAGGTGATACATCATCCATTACTAATTAGCAGTGACAACTCAATTTCTTTCAACGCGTGTCTTGCTCCGCTCTCATTTTTATGTGTCACGCGATGTTCATAAAAAAAAGAGTGAACAAAAGTTAACAAGCCACTTCGGAAACAAACAGCGCGTGTATGAAGAAATGAGAAAGGATTTTTAGACAGCTCGTTCGCGAGTTATTAGAAACTAGTTTCGCTGCTATGTTAATCCACGGATTGCTAGGTAACTTTGCACGCGGCACCGCCAGCCGGTCGGTTACGCGTTTTCCTTTCAGCTCGTCTTCCATAATTTCACGCAAACAACTATCGCGGCTCGCGCTATATAGCCCAGACGGCAATTAATATAAAATCGTTCCGCGCGCAGCCCCAGCTCCGCTAATTACCGGCGAATTTCTGCTGCAGCAGAGCGTGCGCGCGCGCGCGTTTTGCACGCTTTCAGGAAAGAGCAGCATCCGTCCTTTTTCTCCGAAAGCTCCTGGAATCGCTCGAATCGATTGGGAAAGAGAGAAAGAGGAGAGGGTGCGCCGTTGCACCTGCGGTAATCGTCGGTAATTAGTAACGCGTTCGCGAACGTAATCTCGGGTATTCCGTGTTTCTAACAGCGCTGGGGATAAATCATTCCTATTAATTACCGGGTTGCGAAAAGAGAAGATCGTTCCTCGTCGGATTGCAACTTTGTAATCGCGGTGGAGCATGATGCTGGAGCGTAACATCGCGCCCCGATGTTATGGCGGAAATGCCGCGCTCTATGTACTTTTCAATTCGCGGAATTTCGGTGAAATTGATTTTTATTACATCCCAAGACTCCAGGATCTTTAATTCCGCGAATTATTGGCGCTAGAGAGTGCCCTGTTAACGTAAAAAGTTTATTAATGAATTAAATTAAGTGTAATTACGGCGGGGTAATTATTTTTAAGCATTTAGAGAGACTTAACGTTGCAGCCTGAGATTTCGAAATATTTGCGAGATTGACGAGGGACCGTAAAAACGAATCGTTCATGTGTAATGTTTCTTGCAAATATTAATGTCGAACGTCGAGAATCGGGGGAATCAATCTTTTCTTTCGTTAAAGTAATTACTCGGTCGACGAATTACGTAATCGCGCGGTATGTCCGTTCGCAACTATTCAGCTGTCAAAAGCTGTTCTTTGTGCAAACTCTCGCGAAATGCTTCGCGAGCTGCTCTTATTTCCCGCGATAACAGTCATTAGGCGGCAGGCGAAACGAACGGTTAGGGAGTGAGCGGGTTAAATCATTACGATATTATTCAGTGACAGGGTGTAATCATTGAAGGCGAAGTCATTAAGATCCCAATTGCACGTCGGCCCCCCTCCGTTGTACTCATTGCTTCTTTATCTGCTCGTTGTCTCGTCAATCACGAGTCACTTTATACGAGGTGCGGCAAAAGCGATCGGATCACCAGACTTTGATTTCTAAACGCACACGCACAATTTTATTGAATATAAATTATATATAAATGTGTATACGCATAAAGTTGTGAAATAAAATATCGATAATAACGTAAAAGATGTTTATAGCTAAGTTATGCGTTATGAGACGGTTATAGTTGAGCTTCAACGTCAAGAAGCAGTAAAGTTAGAGATGCGAAATCTGTGCGCAAGACTTGTGGAACTAAGGAATATAGCAATCAACGTAATGAAAATTTAACCCTTATTAAGCTAGCCCCCACCAGCTAGCCCAGCGCAAAATTAATTTTAAAATATTAAAAAATTAAGGCTAATTAGATGCTAATTTGGTGCTAAAGTCTGAAATTAGATGCTCGAGTCGTTTGGTAGAAAGTAAAAAAAAAAATTGGGTGGAGCTGGCATTGAAAATAACTTGAATATTAATTAGACTATTACATTTAATGTTCTAAGAATGTATCTAAAGTATTACTTAATATTAAATAATATTACACGCTTATAGAGTTGGTGAAGATGATTTATAACGATATTATTTTTCACAATTTTTCGTTTAATTTATATTGATTTCTATAATCTGACGGTTTCGTAAACTTTTATTTTTATGTCTATGTACATTCTTATATAATACACAAGAAATCTTCGTTTTTAAATGTTTTTTTTATATGAAAGATATGCAATTGTGAAATCACACTACCGTGACATCCGTCACGCTAGGTTTAAAGGCTGGAATTTGTGTTATAGAACTGTGTTGCATCTTCCATTCACTTGTCGTCCTCCATTTAACGATATATTAGCAAGAAAATGGCCTGTTCTTTCGCTCCTTCTCCACATTTTACCGTAATATTCGCTATAGATCCGCGGCGATTGTGCAAGAATGTCGCGATCAAGACCGATTCAATTTTCGATCTAGAACGAATGCTGCGGCACATCGGACGTTCTTTATATTGAGATACAGAAATATTAAAAACGATATTCTGCTGCTTAGCTATTGAGCAAGTACACTCTGAAATGAATAATGGGAATGCGAAACGATTTCGTTAGGTAATAGTAGTACTCGAGTTCTACCGCACACCAATTATAATAAATATCTTTTAGTGATAATAGTTATAATAATTTTGCAGATGTACATTACGTACACAATATAAAAAACTTGGTACTTTTTTATAAGCAGATGTGTGTGAGATGCAGTTTTTTCATATTTGAAAATTTCATGTTTTTCTTTTCACCGTAGAGAAGAAAATTACAATTTAATTATTGTTAATACAATTAACTATTCTTACAGGTTTAACAATTCACTGGTAGGATTTAAAGTGAAAAAGTCATTTTTTACGTTTCTTTTGGTATCATTTTTCTTCAATAATTGTTTGCTATGTTTGATTTAAAATTTAACATAACATGAAATTAATTTACATTTTACGCTATTTGAAGAATGTTCAGTAATTTTTTTGATTTAAAAATATGACAATCAATAGTTTAGGTGCGATAATCGTTCAAAGTCAATTGGGGTCATTTTGACTCCACATGACCGTCATGATACTTTACTGAAGTGACTGTCAAGAGCTAATTAATGTACAGTAAATATTCGGTTAAAACGATTCAATATTTTATACATACTTACAAGAAGAAAATTTTTTTAAATTAGTATTACTATAAATTAAAATAAGTATCAATACATTTCTAAAATTAACATTCCTTCAATTTTGTCTAAATTCGTAATCGTTTTACTCGTTTACAAATAAACAGGTCCAAAACATAGATATACCTATTATATTTAGAATGCTTCTTACTTTCATCATTGTACTTACGAACAGTCCGATGATCGAGCTTGACGTTAAACGCGTCTAAATTGTCCTTCAGCTTCATATTGCACAACACGGCCCGTTTATCCGGTCGTTTGCACGTGCGAACTACGCTCATGCTCTTCGAGTGGCTGCACGATATGGCCACTCGTGGATCACGTCGGGTCGCAACCCCGTTTCGCTTCGCACGCGATACCGCGCGATTACGGTGTACGGCAGATGGATAATCGACCACGGTGTCGTCACACGCGGTGGTAAGAGGTGAAGAAAAAAAAAAAGAAAGGATTACGGCGGTAACCGGTGAAAGTAAAGTATTCTTCACATAAGGATTAGCGCGGGATGCAACTGGGAAGCTGTCGGCCGACGCATCAATTCGCACGAGCGCACTAATGTAACGTCGGATGCCCTGCTCCGCGTTCGCGAGCACTTTCTATAGACGTTTCGTCCTTTTTTTTTTTCCGTGTCTTGCCGAAGTCACCTATCGTAATCATCCCGTTTTAACGTATGGTGTAGAAAGCGCACGTAATGCAAACAAATCTAACTTTATTCTCATAACGTTAAAAGACAAGTACGACGCGCCGCGTGAAAGTTTGGACACTTCCAGCGCAAAGTTGCAAATATATTCGTAGCTTTAACGCGCGGATTCAAAACTAGCGAAAGACTGCGTGTACTCCTCTGGGATTTATCAAATTTTATAATGTAACTCTTTGGGTTTACAAGTCTTGCACGCGCGCGGATTTCGTATTTCTTTGATTTTATTGCTACTCGGCATATATATGTTATTTTGTCTCGAGATTTTTGTTAATGAAGCATTCAGATTGATCACACAGAGAGAAAAAATTGTAGTGGTGGCAACTATAAGGGGACAACCATACAAATTTTGT
>QKQZ01018714.1:0-11145 GCA_003595255.1 Solenopsis fugax
ATGGGGCTTAGTTTTTGAGATATTTTGCTGTCCAAGTTAAAATGGGACACCCTGTATATTTTTAATTTTCCATCGTTTATAATTTATTTTTATTTAGAATTTTCCTTCTTCATGTAAAATTCAAAAACAGCGATATTATTAGAAATATTATTTTATTATTATTTAACATTAAACAAGTATTAAATAATATCTTTATGTTTTTGAACACAGTCCTCTAGAGTGACAATCGAAGATGTTTCGATATAAAAATTTCGCTTAAAAAGCCATATTAATAAAATTCTTTGTTATTTAACTTTGAATAACTCCAAATGTGTACAACCGAATGAAAAGATAAATAACAAAAAAAAAACATTTGCGAGTATATACATTTATGATAACACGCTCAAGATTAAGAGCAATGAGGAAGTATATAGTATTAAAATAACCAGGAAAACTCGGGAAGATAGCAGTATCAGTTGAGAGTCAATTTCCACGTTACCAACCACAAATATCGCGGCCTCGTTCATTTCTCGCGTATTTCTATGCACATATTCCTCGCGCATTCAAAATACTTTACAATCGCAGATGCGCAAATACATTTGAAATTTATGTCGCGTATTTTTTCCGAAAGCATTACAAATTAAGGACTCATCATAACGTGAAACGTCTGCCACATGAAGGAAATACAGAAAATCGGGATAAACGAAGAAAAATTGCAGTGTAGTTAAATCGCTTCCCTTATAAATGGCAAAAATTTCTCTGGTACTTTTACGCTTACATATTTAGTTCTCCGAAAAGCTATCTGGAAATTGTTATGGATTAATCACATCTATCTAGTTTCATAAAATAACATCACGATTATTTTTCCGTATTATTTCACATTCCAAAAAACGTTGAGATATCTAAAAGATATTAAAGATATCTTCAAGACATCTTCACAAATATCTGAAATGATATCTCAAAATGTTGCATAAGATATCTTTCAGATCGCTAAAAGCTGTCTTTTCGTAACTTTTCAAAAAAAATGCAAGACATCTCAAGACATGACAAGATATCTGTTAGAAATCTAAAAGATATAGTTTTGTTTATGTGGGATCTTTTGCATCTGACATTTTAGAAGATATTTGGAACATTCGCACAAATTCAGAGAGAAATAACCCATCGAATCGATATTAGATCGATGTTGAAACCATTGATTCTACTGAAATAATGTTCGAAATTTAAAACTTATTTCAAAGTCTATGTTTTGTATAATATTTTTTGATAATAGCAAGATCAACCTCCAAAAGATCAGACAACTTATTTTGCTAGATAAAGGTAAATTTTTCTATGTATTGTACATGATTATTTAAAAAATCTGGACTAATCAAGTATCCAGTATTTATAATCCCACAAAAAGTATTTACACCCCAACGGTGTTCATTATCTATTCGTTAAGTCCAATGAAGATTGTTTGGGAATATAATGACAATTATGTCTGAGTTACCTATTATGATAAAATAAGGCTTCATCACTGATAATTACGTTCAGCTTCACCAAGCATAAGAATAATATCAATTTTATTTAAATTGTAATCTGTTTTGAACTCAATCCGAAATTGCCATCTATGGAAATTATTTTTATTTGCAAAGTTGCAGTTTACTTACGCGAAACGTAATTGAACTGCTTCTATGGATAAAAATTCAAAGTTTCCCTAAGCTAATAAGTGGAGCCAAGTAAATGGCGTTCTATCTTTCAACACTTGCACACACTTGAGCACATGCATGTCGTTTGACATTACTAATAATAAAAGATCCAAGTTTCTTTCAATGCATTATCTTCAGTGATGAAGCCTAATTTCAACACAATGGGTAACTTAACAGTCATAATTGTCATTATTAGTCACCAAACAATCCTCATTGAACTGAACGAGTAGATAATCAACACCGTTGAAGTATATGTGTGTGTGTGTGTGTGTGTGTGTGTGTGTGCGCGCGTGCTTGCGTGCGTGCGTGCGTGCGTGCGTGCGTGCGTGCGTGCGTGCGTGCGTGTGTGTGTGTGTGTGTGTGTACATATACTAGCGTGGAAGTATAAATAGATACTTATGTAATTGGCCCACATTTTTTTGATAACTGTGAAAACTTATTTTTTCAGAATAAGTTGCCCAAAATAAACATAATATGAGAGTGTCTATAAAACATGTTATTTGGGATAGTGTCACAAAATTATAGTATACACCGAATCGCAACCTCGCTTGAGATAAATAGATTAATTTTGAATTGTTATTCTTTGTTTCAAAATGTTATTTCTCTTTTCTTTTATTGCGTTCTATCTTTTTATTTACTATTTCATATTTTTTTGTATTATATATTAAGAGGAACCTAAAGTTCTGTTCTAAAAAAAGTTTATTTTTTTGCTTCTAGGACCCTATTCTTGTTCAAATGAATAACTTTTACATAAGAAAATGATAGTTTTGTATCAGCTAATTACAGTTTAGAAACTGTCGTGTGCAATAATTATTCATATGTGCTCAAGAACAGGTACTGCGAGATATCTATAGAAAGTTTCATAAATGCATGTAAAAATACTTTAAGAGGTAAATTTATACATCAAAATAAGTAAGAAACGTCATAGGAACAAGTTATGTCCTATATAACTTAGTTTTCAAGTTATGGATGATTAAAGATAATGTTCGAAATGCCTATGTTGTGCGTCAACATACGTTACTGTACAGCTTAGTACGCCTCGACCTCATTTAATGTTTACAAACAATATCCATGAATACAAATTGGACAGAATTTCTGGATGATATACCCTGGCTATCAGGCAAAACTTGTGTTTCATGCACGATAGTGCTTCGCTTCATTTTCATTTTGAAGTGAGAGCATTTCTAAATAATGCCTTCGCAAACTAATGGATAGGGCGAGGCAAATTCATACCATGGCTCCTGATCTTAATCAATTAGATTTTTATTTTTGGGACCATTTAAAATCTATTGTGTATTCAACGCCAGTAAACAATGATCTGTGAGAAAGAATACGAAATGGATTTGAGACTATTCGAAGAATATCTGGTATTTTTGAACGAACACGGAACTCAATGCTAAGGCGTGCAGTATGTGTTGATGCACGAGGCAAATACTTCGAACATTACCTTTAATCATCCATAACTTGAAAACTAAGGTATGTAGGGCATATGTTTATATGATGTTTATTTTAGTGTATAAATTTCCTCCTAAAGTATTGACATTTAATGAACATTTTGTATACAGCAAACAAAATGACATCAAATAATATGTCTTCATAATGTCTCTAATGTCAATGAAACGTCATTGAAACGTCATTCACTTTACTATGTAGTAGTTTATAGTTGTAGTAAGGGAACAATATTCAATATATTCAATATTAAGTCGAAATCGAATCGTTCTAACAATAAGTCGATAATTTAATTTAGCTGCAGTAATGAAACAGTATTCACTATCGAGTCTAAATCGAATCATTAAGTCAATAATTCATGTTGTGACATAAATCAATTGATGAGTATTTCAATGAGTATTTCGATTAGTTAATTAATCTTTTCAATGTAAGATGACAAAAATATTTAAGAATTATTTTCGTAAATATTTATAAAAGTTTCAAATAATTATTATAAATATTTTGTGCTATCTAAGCTATTCATATATTGCTAAATTGAAGATATTAAAAAATTTAATATTCCTTGTGTAACATGATTTACTAACATTATATTTTATGAATTTAATATTTATTTATTATAGATTTCGCGCGCGATACATGACATTTGTTTAAATTTATGTTACACATTTTATACATAAATTTGACAGCATCATAATTATTCATGCGCATGACCTCATGATACGGACTCACATGCTGAACTTGATCGCGCGTTCTTAAATTCATCGGAAGAATAGTGTCGTAACCTCAGTGCTACCGACTATACCACTCTTCTTATAGACACAGCTTCAAGCCATAACTATCTTCTGTCGGTCGATGAATGTAAAACGGTGAATAAAAGAAGGAAGCGGTTTGTTGTTCGGATTGATATAGCACATGATGATCCAGCACATGTAAAGAACTCGTGAAAGAGTGGACTCTTTTGAATAAGTGGACCGTTCTTTGACCATTAAAAACTATTGTCCTTTTGATTTGTCTCTGTTATTTTGATTGTGAATCGGATATAAAATTTCCAACATTTCGAAATTTAAATAAAATATTTTTTTTTCCTTTTATCCTCTATATGTGTAAAAAATTATTCGTTTTTAAATTCAATGTTAAAGTAGAATAATACTTTCTCCGAGATACAAGATTTCTCTAATATTAGTGAAATAAATTGTCAGTAGAGAATTAACATTACCTAAATCTCTTTTTTATTCACGATCGCCAACAACAAGATGTCTCAGAGTCTACACGCGTATTATTAAAACTGACGTATTAGTTAATTAAATAATTATAACTTATTATTTTTTGCAAACATGTGCCGGCGTTTCATTAGGTAAATTTTATTGTTATTCACTTTACGCGAATATTTTCATCATCGTGAACCTTTTTTTATCGGAAGCTTGAGCATGATATATCGTATGGAGTGCTTCGCGAGTTTCATTAACGTATAAGAAAACCGTAGGCATAACAGGTATACTTATTTTAAACTAATTTTAAACATATTAAAAGTAAATAAATCAACTTGATTTTATACTAAAATATTCTTTAGAATATCTATTATAAGAACAAACAAGTTTTATTGCAAAAGAATAGATTAAAAGCATGAAATTACTGTTTTATTGAAAATGTGCTAATCTCATTATAACCTATTATGCGAGATATAATGGGATACTTCATAAAAGTTACTTATTCTTCAAAAATAAATGTTTAAAATTTCTTAAAAGCTTCATCCAGTGACTGTTCATCCCATTTCTATCTCTCGTTTTTTCGAATATACTTTCCATCTACAGAAATAATAGTTTTACAATATTACGTATATCAAATAATAAATCAATTAATAAAATATTATGGAAATATGTATTATATTATTATAATGTTTATTCGTGGTATATTCGTGGTATATTATTTTAATGTGGAATATTATGAAAATGATTTACGAATATTATTTTTGTCCAAAAATAATGTGAATTATTATGTATAAAATATTTATATACTTTATAATTGTTACATTTGAAAGCTATAATATTCCCGATAATTTAAAATATTGAAATAAATAATATATATTATTTACTTCTAATATAATATTCATATAATATTTATATAATATTCTGTTAAGGAGTGGACATATAATCACTTTTTATTAATAGTAAATAATATTTTAGAAATATTATTTAATATTTAAATAATATTATCTTTGAAATCGCGTCGACATCGCATGGAAAAATAGGATCGCGATAGGATCTGAGATGGCGGCGATAATTTTAAGTTCGCGCCGATATCGCGCGAAAAGGACTTGCGACAAGATCGGAAACTCTTACATAGATCCTACAATATTAACATTCTTTAATATTCGACGATACGTTAATCAAAATTAAGTAAGTTCTATCAATTTTTCATTTTTAGGATAAAAATTTTTTACTTTATATAGAGAAAAGAAATTTTTTAAATATTTTCTTTAAAGTTCTGGATAGCGCTGCAAGAGTTCTAACAAATAATAGAATTAGTACAGTAATAGAACTTATATCGCTCTTAATTGAAATAAAAAAGAAATGTTTAATTTTCATATAGTAAAAACGTGAAGTTGGAATCTCATCTTTTCAAATAATTCTTAATTTTTACGTTTAAGAGTCAGAACTCTTTTCGAAAAGGTCGTTTTACATTAATCGCATTGTAGTATCGCAAACATTAATTGTAATCCAAACATCAACTAATTGAACGCTGATTGTATCGCAACATTTGCGACGTTGCGATTCGACTAATATGTATACTCTGTTCACTGCAAAAACGTATCTAGCGTGGACGAAAACTCCGTTTCGCGTTACGCCTAGGAAGGAGAACCTATTGCTCAGGCCCATATACTCGGTTCTTTACAGCGGGTTGCATAAAAGCATCAACTTGACATATCGATATTAATTTCTGAGATGCTATATGTTCAAGAACAACATAATAAATTGAATTCGCAAAAGGAGATTGAGTGTCTTGACGATTTTTATTTGTGTTTTCATAAACTTTCAATAAAAACCAAAACATGACATCATATAACGCTGAGATTCAAACGTTTCAAATCTTATTTGCCTTTTGTCTGTACTACAAGCAAGAAATTCATTAAATTCATTAGACACATTACTTTCCGATCTATTTTAAGAAAGGTAAGTGACATTTTAGATTCTCCGACTCCATAAAATACATAAAATTAATATATTTATACAGTTTTGTAATTTAAATATATTAATCTGAACACTGAAATGTAGAGATTATTTCACCTGTTCAATTTTTTAACAATAAGCGCGGATTCGAGCGTGCCATATTTACCATACGTATATGTTACTCAGTACTTTTAAATCAATTAGAAAAATATAATTTTTTACACAGACATTCAGACGTAATAATAGATTTATAAAATTTTAAATTTTAGAGATCTATTATTACGCCTAAGTGTCTGTGTAAAAATCAAGTAAAGATTAATCTATAAAATTAAAAAATTTTTAGTAATACTTTGAGATGTGACATATACATATGTCCTTAAAAATTTGCTGACGATTTGTTTACATGGAACATAATTGATTATCACGTGAAAATAAATCATTCCTCAAATAATAATAGCGAATGAAGTTTTTGTTTAAATATAGAGGAGAGAAGAGTGTTGTCAAATAGGTGTAGGGTAGTAAGATACTATTATTACATCGCGTATAATTAGCAATTCAGGATTAACATGTTTTAAAAAAAATGTTTAAAACTGTGTGATTAAAACTTGTTTAAAATAGTGAGTTTTGTTTTAAACACTCTTGTTTTAAACAGTTTTAAACTATTGTTTAAATAAAAGTGTTTAAACAATAGTTTAAACCTATTTAAATTGTTGCAATTATAATATAAATTATTTGGAAAAGATTGTGGAAAGAAAACAAAAAATAATAGATAAGTCGCAAAAAATATTTTTTAGTGTTTTATTTATAAATATTTATATTTAAAAAATGAACTATAACACATTGTAATTTAACATTTATTGCACGGAATAAATAAAATAGCGTCAATCTTTTACGTCAAACTATTAACTACAAATATAAAGTTATAAAAAATAAATCACAACATATTGTCATTACATTGTAGTCATTGAGCATTTTTTTTAAGTATAATATCCACTTTAAAATTTAATAACTCAAAATAAAAAAATTATTAATTTTATTACTAAGGAATAGTATTTTTTAATTATTTAACAAAAAATTTTCAGATATAAAATTATACAGACTCAGTCTCATGATCAATTTGATCAACTTTACATTTTTTGTTAAGTGCCTTCAAAACTGTTACTAATTTTGAAGTTTTTCTATACCGAATCTGTTTCTTAAATTTGTATGCACTAAACCAAAAGCTGAGAACAGCCTTTCTATGCCAGCAGAAAAAGCAATTGCTGTATAAAGTTGTATTATTAAGTCAAATGTTACAGTTTTGACACATTATTTTTTAACGCGAAAGGGGTGTTTCACCCCTTAAAAGTGAAATTGGACACGTATAAAAAAATACGTATCCCTTATTTTTATCAACATATAAAATACAACAACATATTAAAGGCTCGTCAAAATCGGAGGGGGACACTTCCGTGCCTTTCGGACGAGTACGCGTATCATGCGTATAGAGACGTTTTTAATTATTTTTGGAAAATGGGAATGTCGGAACATAACTTTATCATACATCGTTGAATTTGTGATAAAATAAGCTTTATTTTACTTATAAAAAAAATTTTTTTTAAAGAAGGTAAGTGGTGGGGGAAAGTGTAAAAAAATTTTTAAAAAATTTTTTTATCACTGTTATAAAGTACTCTTTAAACCATTCAACTTTCAATTAGAACATTTTTTTCTATCTCCTATAGTTTCGACGATATATGCTTCGAAAGAAGAAAACCGAGTTTCTTCAAAGGAGTATTTCATCCCTAAAAGTACGTTAGAGCACGTATAAAAAAATACGTGTCCCTTATTTTTATCTGTACAACATATTAAAGGCTCGTCAAAATCGGAGGCGGATACTTTCGTGCCTTTCCTTGTGAGTTATTTTAAGAAAACAAAATGGTATTCCCTTCTCTTCCCTACATATTTTCTTTTTTATATTTAATTGACATACAAATTGAAATGAGAACGCCTTGTACGGTCAAGCTGGATCTTAATGCTTTTTTAATAAATTTTACTTGTATGATTTTTATATACCTTTTTTCAAATTCAACCGACTACGCGCCGAATTACTTTTCCAGTCATAACGCAGTTATGAGTTGAACATGAACAGGTAATATCACATTTATTAAATTAGAAATAATTTAATAATTATCGATGCTAACTTGCATCTTGATATTAGACCCCTTATCCCCCCTGAAAAAACTGTAAAGAATTTATTGCGAAAAATATCACCTCAGCCAGGGTTCGAACCTGCCGGATCTCCGAAATAAAATTTATTAAAAAAGCACTAAGATCCAGCTTGACCGTACAAGGCGTTCTCATTTCAATTTGTATGTATTACATTAACGGTCGAATATCTCCAATTTTAGTTGACATAGTTATTTAGAATTAAATTGAATTGATGTGTGATTATTATGTGTAACAAATATGATAGAAGAGACCGGGGCTATTTGGAACACGCTTTTTTCTTTTGAGTTTCCTGAGTCCTGTATGCATAAAAAAAATATGTTGGACGGTTTGAAAGGTTGAACCTTACCCTTTATAACGCTATTATAGATGCAACACAGAATTGTACTTGTTTTGAACTACATATGAAAATGTCGATCAGTGCGAAGTGTTTCGAATAGCCTCGAGCTCGAGGAAATTCGAAACAAGTCCGGGATTATTCGAAAATTTGTGTTTTAAAATCAAAGAATGTAAAAAAAACTATTTTTAAGACTTTATTTTATTAAGAAAAGGATATATGTATAGTATTATTAAGTTGCATACAATAAAAAAAAACAAACACAATAGAGAACTTTATTGCTTCAGCGTTTTCGGAACAAGTCAGGGACTATTCGTATTTCGTGTAATTACATCTGTTGAGTATTAAATTGTGTATTTTGGTATAGAACGTGAATATGAAAGAAAAAAATCGTCCGAACGACGATTCGACGTTCGGTGTTTCAAATAGCCCCTGACGTCAACTCTGCGCATTATTGCGTATAATCTACAAAAATAGACATCACATAGCAAAAAGTAGACACAAATTGTTTCAAATACATTCAATTGACACGATATATTCAAAGTTTTCAAAAAGGATTGTATTTTTCTTATTTAATCGAAGAAATGACGACTGTCAAAAATTACTTGCACTGTCGCAAAACACATTTTGCATTAACACGGTTTCAATATGACGCCGTCGCCAACGAAACTTTATTAGCAGTGTCGTTACATTAGGACGCGTTTATAGTAGTTAAAGTAAAATTTTAACATGTACCCATACTAAGATATTTCTATTGTTTAGAATAACCCGGTGTTCCAAATAGCTCCGGTCTTCCCTATGTAAAATAGTACAATTCATATTGAAATGTTACATGATAATTGACAAAAGTTGGTAATTCTTAATATATATGCGACCCTTTGTAGATCCGATGTGACTTTGAAAGGATATATAATCGCCTACGACAGTGAAATAAAAATTTATGCAAATTTTATCTCAGCGGAAGTTGTAGATTATCATGCGTGACATTGATTTTAGTATAGCTTTCAAAAAAGACTTGTGAAATAAAAGTGTGAATTTGATAATAGGCGGAGAGGGGCGACACGCAAGTTCATATTTATAGACTGTACCAAAGGATAGCTTCCGCACGCCGGTTGCGGAAGGGTTGAGAGAGTCGAAGAAGGGTGAAAGTTGCGTCTGATATCGATTTCTGCTCGGTGGAACCCACCACCAATGGACGATCGGATCCCCATCATAGCGCGAATCCCATTGATGCGATGCGGCACGAAGTTATTTCTGTGTTCTCAAAATTCAATTTAAACGAATCTTTTCTTATCTATACGGCTAATCTAATCTAAATTAGCTCAGAAATCAAAACTAATCGCAAAATTGGATTTGATCGACCAGAAATTATGATCGCATCTGAATGACGTCTCCAAAAGGAGAAGCTTTTCGTAGGTAGTAAGTTGACATTACTTATCATCAGTTTGATGTCATTTCGTCAGAGATATTATTTTTACGTTAAAATGACAATAACGTCAATTTACTACTTGAACTTTGTTGAAAAAGAATAATGAGGGTTGAGAACCCTGGTTATCTTAAAAAAAAAAAATAACGCGTTATCGTTACCATTACTTGAAATATAACGATTTGTCATTTTTTTGTTACTTTTTGGTATTACTGAAATATTAGGATTTTAAAATTAAATTATTTAATAATCAATATCCCAGATAGCAACGTGTCTGTATTGTTGCTGGTACATTGCTTGCATCATAATGCACATGCCAGCAGATTTGCAGCAACTGAGTCTGTTATGTTGCTATAATAACTATAGGATTCATACAATTCTGCAATATTGCCAATAACATGAGATAATTTTGATGCAGCTATCTTGCCGTAGAACTGCTGGTAATATGTTTATACATTGTTGTCTGTGTGTTGCTTGAATTCAAAATTGTTGAAGACAAGTATCTGCCAAGTTGCCAACATCATAAGCAATCATATAAGATTTGAGCGATTTTGTTGAGATACACTTTGCTATTTGGGATTATGTGTAATAATAAGTATTAAGAAACTTAAAATTTTTTAAAGTCTAAACATAGAACATAGCTTTTTTTATATCTATTAAATTGGTCTAATAAGTTTTCTAATTCTTTATATTAATATTTTATTTTTACTATTTTTAGTATACAATTTTTATAGATATTTAGATTAACATTATTTTAAACATTGTTTTTAGAAATTAATGTCATTATTAAGCGTGTCTTTCAATATTTATTGTCAGTACTGAACATTTATAGTATAGGGGAGACCGGGGCTATTCGTTAGGTGGGGTAATTCGTAAATATGGAAATATCTTTGTATG
>QKQZ01018720.1:0-22238 GCA_003595255.1 Solenopsis fugax
AGCGTCAACGTCGACGAGGCGTTGGCGTGCGACGTGGCGCCCATACCGGCGGCGAAGACCAAGGCTCTGTGCGTGCACATCAGGGAGAACAAGTGGTACGATGCCGGTAACGTGGTCTCCGTCGGGGTGGCGGGCACCAGTCTGAACCATGCCCTGGAGAGCATGTCCCTGGCTTACAATCCCTCCACGAAGCAGCTATATTCCGTGGAGGAGACCAGGATACTCAGCAACGCACAAGTCGACTGTAGTACACCTCAGTATCTAGAATCTCCATGTAACGGTAAGGAACGGATTTCAGGTGTGAAGCTTGATGGGGACAAGTATATGAAAATTGACGGAGACAAGTATATGAAGCTTGAAAATATCAGCGCAAACAGTAGTCCAAGAAATAGTCTGCCACGTTCATGTAGCAGCACAGTGTCTTCCCTTAGCGAAATATCACCTTCAGGCAGCTTTCTAGGATCCGACGAGCAGCATGTCGTAGAGAAAAATGATAAGATATCTAAACGTTGGGGTCTGAACACGCTTTTTACAAAGAATGTGTTCTCGTGGAAGAGCAAGGGCTCTCAACAGTCGACGCCTACCAGTAGTCCATCTAGAAATATCGACAAGATAGGTGGTAGTACAGCTTTAATTCAGCAACCAAGACCAGCAAATTTACCAGCCAAAAACGTCCTGGAGGAGGAGCGCCACCGTAAGCAATACGATGCTATTTTAGAGGCAGCAAGGAAGAGGGAATTGCGCGAGGAGAAAGAGCGTAAGCAACAACGAGAGTGTCAGCTGAGGGAGGAGAAGAGATTGGCTGAGGATTCCAACATGTGGAATGTGCATGTTCTGCCCAAGTTCGAAAGTGTTAGGAATACGAAAAGAGTAAAGGAACTGTGGTGGCGCGGTTTACCGCCAAGTGTCCGCGGTAGGGTATGGAAATTAGCGATCTCGAATAATTTAAATATAACACCCCACCTCTATAATCTCTGCTTAGACAGGGCGATGTCGTGCCCTAACAATGAGTCATTAGCTGCAATCAGATTAGACGTATCTCGTACCTTTCCTACCTTATGTGTCTTTCAAGAGGATGGACCATTATTCGATAGCCTTCAGGGTATTTTGGCAGCGTATGCCGTATACAGACCAGATGTGGGCTATGTGCAAGGTATGAGTTTCGTGGGAGCTGTCTTGTCGTTGAACATGGAGCCGCCGGATGCCTTTGCCTGCTTCGCGAATCTGCTAAATCATCCTTGCCACAGAGCCGCCTTTACATTGGACCAAAAAAGAATGAATACTTACTACAAAGTATATTCCAGTGCTCTTGCGCATAAGCTGCCAAAAGTCTTTTCCCATTTTACCATAGCTGGATTAAGCCCAGACTTGTATTTGTTAGATTGGTTGTATACCATATATGCTAAAGCAATGCCTCTCGATGTCGCATGTAGAATCTGGGATGTCTTTCTCAGAGACGGAGACGAGTTCCTCTTCAGAACCGCATTGGGGGTGTTGCACTTGTATCAGGAAGAATTATTGAAAATGGACTTTGTACACGGCGCACAATTTCTTACTAGATTGCCAGAGAATCTACAAGTAGAATCCTTATTTAACAGTATTAGTCAGATATCTACTACTGTTGGGACAACGACGTTTCAGCAGATGTTGGTTCAATATTCTTCGTAATTTAGTATATCAAAAAATATAGTAAAATTGAGAGAAGTTTTCTTCTTGTGATAACGAAATCTGAGTCTTTGTGCAAAATTTATACATTATTTGAAATTATTTGAATTATTATTTGAATTATGTGAAAATTTTGTTACAATAGAATTTTTGTAACATACGATCATAATTCTATCTCTGCTTGTTTTAGAATAATTTACGTTAAATATTTCAGAGACATGTATAGGAATATAGTCTCTGATATTGTAGAAATAATATTTAAATCTATTGTTTTATTATTGAGATAAAAATATAATGTAGAGATTAATTGCACAACAGATCAGAAGGGTAATTTTCATGAATTTATAACATATTGTTATAAATTTTATAACATTTTTGTTATAAATTTCTGTAAAGGAAATTACATGTAAATGAATAAATTTGTTATGGAAATTATATTTTCCATGTAAATAATTAACTGTGCTGTTCAGTTATAAATGTTTTCTTACAACGACTGAAATTGGGAAAAATGATCTGCAATATACATAACATGAATGCTCTGTTAATAGATCTGTACTCATTTTACATTTTCATTTAATATTTTTTGAAACGTGATATATCTTATCTATATCTTGATATTTTTTGAAAAGTAAATCAGAGAGAATATTATTAAGCTATATATTTATATATCTTGTTTTAGTTTTCGTCAATTTTTATTACAGATATTTATGCCAGTTTATAATTTGTGATATTCGAACATCCGAAATATCCATCTTGCTTCACATACCATGTATATTACTATACCATACAATGTTGTATTTCAGCTTTGAGAGATATATTGACATTTTTTGTCCTTCTCTCGATTTTTACGTTCTCTTCAAGACTGAAGGGAGATAAGTATATACTCAAATGCAATATTATTCACTTGCAAAACTGGTATTATCCTCATAAATACGTCACGAATGTAGAATTAGCTGAAATTAAAAGAGAAATCTTGATATGCATAATATTCAATTGCTACTTATATTTTGCCGACATGCTGACGATATATTATAATAAGTCCAACAATAAATACTGAAACAGTTGAGATTACACACCGAGAAATATATTTTGTCCAAAATTTTAATTAATATTAGCTTAGCGAAGTTAAATAATGCAAACATATATGTAATGTATGATTAACATTGAAAGTACCATTTTTTACTCACTAAAAAAATCAAGTGAATAAATTATTATGAAATTAAAGAAAAATAAATGAAACAAATAATTTCATCAAAAATTTCATAAAAAAAACTTATGAGAAGTCAGAAAATTTTAGAATCTTATTCTTAATACATAACAAATAGGATATTTATTTAAAAAACAGAAATGGTCAATAACCGTTTGGTACTTTTAGTATTTAAAATTAAGAAATTTCTAAGATCTTTAATAATTAAAATATTTTACGTACTTTTGCTAAAAGTATATATTATTTATAATATTGCATTTTTTGCTAAATAAATTTTTCTCAAATACGTACAGTTGAAGTTCTTTCAATGCAAATCGATGCACGCCGTTTGCATTATTTTGCTTTGTTATTTTTAGTCTTTGGAAATTATGGATGTATTGAGTACGAGATTATTAAAGTGAAGCGCGTAATAAAATGTTGATACACAATAGAAGTTTTACTAATTTATACATTTTAAATTAAGAAATTTTTTTATAATTACTATTGTCACAGTGTGTGGCAATTTATTTAGTTTCAAATAGAGAGATCTTATCATGTCCCGTCTTTTGAGTGGCCTTCATAATGAAGATAAGATAAATTCGAGGTTTAAGAATGTGCGAATTATGCAATTATTGAACTTTATTCTCTAAAGGGAAGTAATCTCACAAATGTATTTTCATACAACGTAACTGCAATATGCTTATTGAATGTGCTTGTCGTACCGTATGTTTAATAGATGTGAGAAAAACGAAAAGATTTTAGAGGTGTCCTACAGGGTGTTTACTAACGGAAAAATCTAGAAATTTCAGGAAATTTATTTTGTATCCTTGAAAATTATGGATTTTCATTAAATTTTATTAATATTTAGAAAAATTTTTTAAATTTAAATTTTAAATTTAAATTTTAAATTTAAATTTTATTTATTTATTTATTTTTTGACAAAATTAATTTCTTGATCTTATGTAATTTGCGAGTTTTTATAAAAATTAGTGACAATAGAAGACAATATATCATTCTAATCTTTGGCGATGTGTTGGGAGCGTCTCGTTTGACCACGTTGCAATTGACTACAATCACTCACAATGTAATTTTTCTCTTGAGACAACCAATTAGAAAATTTTATATTAAATTAACCAATTAGTGACAATTGGAATGTGACTCTGTGTGTTTAATTATTAGCTAGAGCCATGTATTGGACAGAATATGCCATATTTAGTTCACATTTTTTTTCAATAATTTTTTTCAAATTTAATATTTAAAACTTAAATGACTTCTTTATGATTGTGTGATAAAGAGCATTAAAAGGAATAATAAAATTAATCTATTTCAAAGTATTAAAAATTCTCTAATCCTACCTGGAATTTTAGATAAAATTCCTGGAATATCTGGGAATTTTCAAAGAATTCTTTTATAAAATTTGAGTAAACACCTTGTCCTAACATTTTGAATAGATGATACCATCAATCGATCGGTCGGTTTTAAGGTTGCTAGCCACGATATTTCAGGATGATTACATCATGAGTACATTGCATTAGCTTCATACATACGACACAGCTTGGGAGCTTGAAAATTATACAAAAGATATAGAATATTATCATATCTACCGATATTATATTCAAATATGTATCTCTTTTATATAATATGGACGAGTCTTAGAGCAGAATGACGAAGCTGGAATTATCATTTGCGGAAATATGTAGTCGCTGAAATAAACAATATATCATGGCTCGTTAAATTCTTATTTATTTTTATGAGACGAGATTATCCATAGTATAACGGTATACGTATACTACGACGTTTTGGTTGTACCTATGTGTTTTATACCTGTGCGTTTTTACAAAATGTTATGCGATAATTTACGCGACCAGTGTGCAACCAATGGATGTGCTTCTCAATGACACTATATACATATGGTTTATTGGAAATATGTGATTCTCTTATATATCAAGATACGAATACGAAAAGACGTCTTGAGATGCGAGGCGTAAATGAACTCACGAGTGTAATATATATCCTAGTTTTTAATCGACAATACTCTCATTCCATCCATTATTCCAAACTACTACTTAGCGTTCATGAACAATACATAACGAATAAGTTTATAGATGTGTATAAAGAGAGCACAAATGGATAAGACGTAATTAGAGAACACAATAAATTAAATTATTGTGAAACTTTTAATACAAAATTGTGTATCTACGTTGATTAAGTTGCGTTTGTACACTTATCTGTAACAGATTTTGTTTCTTTTTTTTTAATTAAAATAAAATTACTCAAATCAGATCGATCTTGTATATAACAATTACTAATAAAATATTAATGAGATGATTTGATGCTTGTTGAAATTGAGATTTTTAATTTACTCGATTATACGATGTATCAACGTGAAATTATATTTTATATTTATTATTTTATGTTATTAAAATTTTTATTTATTAAATGGTCGAAACATTTAAAAGTTTAAATACAAATAGCAATTCAAATACATACGATCTAGATTTACTTTTGTTTTCTCGTATATTTTTATCTTTTGTATAGGAGAGAAATTTTATAAAGAATCTTGTAAATTTTATTTCATGATTGTAATATAGTTAGCTTTAACTTTTCTTTCTGATCAGTTTTTTAAAAATTAATTTTGTTCGTGTCTGCGCTATGTAACATCATGTCTTGATTAATTAAATTGTTTTAATATGTATGACTATGTACAAATTGTATCTGTGTGTATACCTTCTACTTTGAACATAACATAATTTCGTGAAATGATCGACGATGATGTGCCAACCGTGTCGAAGTTGTAAAATATGTAAAGGAAGACCATTTATAAGAGATGTCTCCGTGCTATAAGCGCAAATCGATTACCAAGTTTTTTAATTATCAGCGTCACGTTATGCAGTTGGCTAATGTATCGAATACAATGCAATACAGTTATCTCATTTTTTAGTGATGGATGGTAATGTGATCGAAACATGCAACACACGAAAATGCGACGTATATGTCCAAAAATAACTATAACCGTCACACAATCGAAGTGGAGCGCGAGGATCTTATATTATAATTTGTCCGCCTTATCGATTTAATGATCGCGTTATAATGAATGCGAGTTACTACAACCAGAAATGTATGTATGTGTAATTGGGTACACGTGGCGTATGCTTGTACACGTATTGATTGCATCGAATACTTATAGGTATATCTACGTTCTACTTAGAAATTCTACAAGGAAAATATGTTTTAAGTACAATTCTGTTTTTTTTTTCGATCACTGTAATTATATTGTTTTTTTTTTCGATACAGTAATAACTCTGTTGTTCTGCTCGAGTTTATTTGACCTAAAATGTATTTTATTTTCTTATTAATATTTTATAAAAAAATTTTTTCTCATTTAATGATTTTGTCTGATAATGTAAAATTTTTTTCTATGAAAATGTTTTATTTTTGGATTTTTTCTTTAATCATATTGACGGCCAAACAATATTATAATATAGTAAATTTAAAAACAGTAGGACAAAAGAGATTTATTGTCTTCAAATTTACAAAAGACACTCTCCCATAAGTAATAAATCTACTGGAGTTATATATATTTTTGAAATGTTTTGGAATACATGATGTAACAAATAATATTTGTTCTTGTGGATATACCTATGTGTAACTTGAATTTTTAAGTTTCCTTTACTTAAGGTTGAATAGATACAATGCCTAAAAGACATGATAAAATCGTGTAAATGCAAACGTAAAAAAAATCTGTGCACAAACAACCATGCATCATGCACTATGTGACACTTCTGTGTTCCTTGTCGTTAGTGCCTCGATAGAGGAACTTATTGTATATTTTATACGCGTTTTATCGTGTGTACATTTACCTTAAGTGCAATATTGTAATATATATTTTTTAAAGAATCGATCCCACAATATTTATTTTATCAGATCTACCTAGATCAGTAAAACATGTAAAGTATACATAGAGATGTTAGCGAATTAGAAGAAAAAACAAGAAAGGGAAAAGAAGATCTTCATATTTTTTAATACGAAATTTGAAAAGGAACTGGTTTTCTCTGGAAAAGATGTGAAGTTGTAAAATAGCTAGTTTGCGTTACGAATTCCAAAAAAATCCCGGACGATTGCGATAAAATGTGATGCACAACCACGTCTCTATGACGCTTTTTATTAGAGATCTCACGGCACCACGTGAGGACTGTTATGTATGTAACCACACGCTTGCTTCCTAATTTAATCGAAACGTAAGGGTTAACGATATCTACCGTAATAGTGTAATGACCATTTTTATATCATGTAATGGATTACGAACGCAATTGTAAGCGTGCTGAAACGTGCGTGTGAGGAACATTGTAAATGAAACCGGCAACATATCTCTGACTTTTTTTCCTATACGAATAAAAATTATGCTCTATGACATCGAATTTCCGAATTTTCTTCATTTATTTCGCAGAAATGAGAAAATCACTTCTGTCTGCTTATGCATTATGCGTTGAATTTCGAAAATTTTTTGATTGTTTTACTTTCTGCGCATGATGTAGTCATACAAAATAATATTTAATAAATTTTAATTTTTAATAAATCAATTTTTTAAATTATTGTAAGGGCAAGAAAATGTTCCTGTTGGATTATTTTTATATTCTAGATAAAATCAGATTTTTTTAATCTAAGAAAGTAATTTAATTAAGAGAATGCTAAAGTACCGCGAATTATCGACATTTACAGGTTTTAAATATCTTCGAATTGGCGTTACAGAATCACAAAAACTTTTTATAGAATTAAAATACGCGTAAAAAGAAAGGGTGCTCAGGTAAATTTTACAAGAAAATCAAATAAAAAGTTAATGAATCATTAAAAATTCATTCGTATAGCCGTCACCTGAGATTAACTTTACCTTAGTACAGAAGTTGTGTAGCTCGCACATACAAAATGAGGATAGAGCACCCTTTAGAAAACATGCACGAATAACACTGACCGTGTGAAATTACGACTAAACGTCTAACAAAAAAATTAACTAATGTGCTTTTACCGGCATGCATATTTCGCTCAGCGAAGCTGAACTGTCATAAACAGAGCAGTAATAGTGTGCAAAAGTAATTGATAGGTCTTTTCGCTCTTAAGAGGATACTAAAGTAACAAGAGAACTTCCTCAACGTCGGTACTGCAGATTATTTTTTCTGCAGAAGGGAAAGGGGGAATGCTAACACCAAGCTAACGCTCTTTGTCCAACGCATAGATCTGTATTTGTTTTTCGATTGTAGTGCCATCTGCAAAAAGACCTATCAATTACTTTTGCACACCATCACTGCTCTGTTTATTGGCCGGTATTAATAGTCCGTTCTTATATATTTAAGATCGTCTTAAGTATTATCTTGAGACACCATCAACCAATCAGACAGCCGTATCAGCATCTTAAGACATTGCTTAAGATGATCTTGAAATAAGAATCGACTATGAATACTGGCCTATGACAGTTCAACTTCGCTGAGCGAAATATGCATGCCGGTAAAAACACATTAGTTAATTTTTTTTGTTAGACGTTTAGTCGTAATTTCACACGGTCAGTGTTATTCGTGTTTTCTGAAGGGTGCTCTACCCTCATTTTGTATGTGCGAGCCACACAACTTCTGTACTAAAGTAAAGTTAATCTCAGGTGACGGCTATACGAATAAATTTTTAATGATTTATTAACTTTTTATTCGATTTTCTTGTAAAATTTACCTGAGCACCCTTTCTTTTTACGCGTATTTTAATTCTATAAAAAGTTTTTGTGATTCTGTAACGCCAATTCGAAGATATTTAAAAGCTATAAATATCGGTAATTCGCGGTACTTTAGCATTCTCTTAAAGGCATCGGAAGCACCGAAAAGCACGAATAAATCATTTGCAAAAAACGAAGAAAAATTGTGTCGAGAGACATTTGTCTTATGGCGCGGGACGGCGCGATTTGAACAATTCAGTCCCGTACGCTAACGCCCTCTTGGCGTTGCGGTTAGGCCACGAAACAGTAAGCCAAGTATGCATGGATAAGAAAGCTTCGTTATTCACTGTCAATGCTGAAAATCTGTAATGCAAGAAATGTATTATATTTATAGATTATTAGCATTGATAGTGAATATCGGAATCAAGATTGGAGAGTTATAAAATATAAATAATCCACATTGCGTGCATGTAATGTAAACTGCCTTTTTTACGTGTCATCCGTATAAACTATAATTTATGAATTTCATAAAAGATTCAGATTTTATCAGGAATAGTGAAAATTATATCCGATTATTTTATTTTTAATATTATATATTTTTATTTTATATCATTATTAAGTCAGATATATTAACAACTTTGTAACTTAATTACTTTCTTCTGTGTTGTTATTCCATTTATAATAATGTACATTACTTGTATTGTTTACATAAAGAAGATTTGTGTAAACATAACATAATAATCCATGCAGACGTAATAAAAAAATTTATGGTACAACCCTGATTGGAACGCAACCATAATTGCGATAACAAAATCCATACATATCTATGATGTAATAATTGTAAAATTAATAGCGAGTTAATTAGGCTAATTTTGCACATTACTGCTCTTTTTATATTAGTTATAAATTTCATTCGTTTTCAAATTTCGACTGCATTAAACGATTAGAAGTGTCGAAAAACAACGTATTGTTTTTACCAAAAAAAAAGATGAATAAAAATGAATAATTGTACTGTACATGGAGTAAATAAATAGAGCTTTTACACATTGATAATTTTTTCTTATTACCATGGATCTAACTTTCCGGAAATGTTGTACACAGTTGAGAAGACAGAGGCAATTCTTACGGATTGTATTTATTTCTCGTACAACTAATCACATTTATTACACCACAATACACGACGGTACACTTAATAATTTAATCGAGTCTAAGTGATAATCGGTACAGTAGCAATCGATTAATACGGAGGTATAAATAGCATACTCTTACTGCGTAACATCGCGTACAACTATACGATATATGTACTTGCCGTTCGTGAATTCCGAATAAAAGTCGCGCCTCTCTCGGCGACGATTCTCGGGAGGGAGAAACTCATACGTAATACATTTTTTAATCGTGATAAAGTTATTTTGTTACATCGAATTACGTACAGGGGCGTGGATAAGTTGCCCGTTAACATTATATCATGTCTGTACGTGACAGTCAGAGATTAAAGTCACCGAACTAATTTATGTGAAATCGAGCATGTGTAATAATATCGATCCTTTTGCTTTCTCTACTATCAATTACAATATAATTAATAATTGGCGACTTACACCGCACGTGAACGATATAAGTTAATGAGTAATGTTGTAAAGAGAAGATTGCATTAATTTTCTTAGAGATCCTTTATTCGTTAAAAATAACTGCAGATTATTATTGAAGAGACTTCAGCTTCGAGAATTTTAATAAAATTATGTAATTTTTTTAAATTAAAATTTTTTAAATATATGGTTGTCTTATGTTAATTTGTACGCCTAACTCAAAAAAAGATACTGTTCTATTAAAAAATTCAAAGATTGAAATTTCAAGAGCATCTTCATCTAGAAAAAATATGTGTTTAAAAAATGTCTCTCGAGACATAGTAAGTTATATTTGAAACGTTTTTTTTTAAGTAACGAATTGTTTCGGAGATAATTACAAATAGGTCACCCTATATAGCTATATACTATTATGACAACTTTCACACTCTAGATGGAGTCAGTCATAAATAATTTATCGTATTCAAAAACACGAATAATATTACTTGTGAAACACAGTAATTTCTCACCGGAGAACTACACCGGAGGAAGTTAAATTTAAAAAAAATAGAATTTTACACAAGTGTGTGATTTGCTCACCAATAAATTGAAACAAACATAAATTGTTATCAAGTGAAAGTAACTGAACAGATAAGCTCGAGTTTTTCTGATTTCTTTCTTGATTATGCAGCTAAAGTAATATGGGTGAGCTTCTTTAATCTTCAAATTCTGAATTGTACTATCATAAATCAAGATTGCCATTTCAACTATAGTAAAATACTGAAATATAGGATAAAGTAATTCTAATAATTGATTCATCTCCTTATTTTGTGCATAAAAATATGAAGATGCTATCACCAACAATTTATAATTTACAAGATGTTTTACATTTTATGTAAGAATATATTAGAATAAAGTATAAAATATCTCATAAACTATTGAGTTTTCTCGTAACTTTACTTTAATATACTTTTATATGCAGGATAATTAAAAAAATTATTTTATGTAAAAGAATAATTGCATTTTAAAAAATGGCGATAAGATTTTGAAAAACCGATTTTTTTGAAAAAATTGATTTGACCATTATTTATCCTTTTCATACAACTTTTGTTTGAAACATGTTTTTTATCAAATTGAATGCACATAAAATTTTAGGAGATGATAGATTAAAATGGTATATCCAATATATGATTATTTTATTTTAGGAAAAAGAATCATTTTGCATCGCAAAATATATACCAAAATTTTATAAAAATTTGGAAATGTGTGATAATGCAAAAGCGTCTCAAATATGTTTTTCGATGCACTAATTAAACTGAAATGAAATTAAAGATTATTCTGACGTTTAATTTGTATATGATGTTAATTTTACATAGATTTAAATAATTTAGTGTATATTAAAATTAACAACAAAATTTATATTAATCTTTTTAGTGACTTATTTGGGCTTTACTTATAAATAAATTTCAGTTACGATATTTAACACATTCTGTACGTGTCACATTAAAAAAAGTTGTTAAAAATCTAAATCATGTCGAGATAAATGTATTCGAAGTATATGCTTAACTTGTCGAGAAACATTCAGTAAGATTGAATATTCAATCCTCGAGAGATTGAATATTCGATCGAAGTGCCTTCGCACTTGAAAGTGCCTTCGGGTGCGCGATGGAATTCGAGTGGCGAGTTTATTGACTCTGAATTCTTCTCGAGTTCGTTTTGCTTTTTCTTTAATTCCTTCAACGATAAGCTGAAAATTGATTCTCTTCCTTACGGATGCGATAATAAATGATTTTATTCATGCATGTTTGATCTATTGGTTCCAATCGCATGCGAAAAATCCTTTTTAATCCCCGACTGCACGTATTATTCGCGAATAGATGATAAAGTCTTTTAATCTTAATCTAAAGCTATCTTGAGTTGGTACATTTTATACATGTAATTATAGCGTAGGTGGTGGAGACGACAGATCTCATTTCGAGTTTAATAAAGGCGCTAGATCGATTAGTATAAATATGTGCAATTTTAAAAAATTATATTACGTAAATTCCAATTTAATTTTTAAGAAATCAAAAATAAATTTCTATACTTTGTAAAAATTCAAATCCAAATTTAATAAATTATATAAAAAACTCGAGAATGCAGTTATAGTTTGTAACAAAATTTTATATGCAATGTATATTTGTGAAAAAATTAAAATTTAATACTTATTTTTTGAAGAAAAAAATTTGTTTTTTCTTTTATTTTTGCGAAAAAAAAATAATCTGATAATTCTTAGAATTTTTGTGAAGTTATATACATGTATAGCTTCACAAAAAAAATACATATATAACTTTATTATATATACACACACACACGTAATGTTAAGAATTAAAGAAGTTTTATATTTTCATATTAATAAAAAATATTAATAGATACTTTACAAAATTATATGTTACTTAAAATGTAAAGATTTTTATTATTTCCGTTTCGGTAAAATAGTAGGATTGAATACAATTCTCGAGTTTTTATATAAATTTTTAATTAGACAGTTGAGAACATCTTTATCATAGTTCAACTTGAAATACTTGCAACTCTGCGTTATAAAAACTTCGGTGCGAAACTCGGAATGCGAAAGTTCAATCGCCGCGATCTGTGATTTCAGGGCGCATCGTTTTGTAACGTGAAGATCGATCGAGGATCGAGATCGATCGTCTCCGTAGTACGTGGTATTATTGGCTCGCGGTCGCAACGACGTGAACGTCCATCTGTGATGTTATCGATCGCCCGTCAGAATCGTTTCCACCGACATCACGTTCAACCATCGTTAAAATCGTAAGTACATACATACATTGTCAACTACGGCACACACGAAAGAGCGTACGACTGTTCTTTTTTCCTCGTTCAAGAACAAGGGCGATCACATCTGATTTGTTTCCCGCAAGATTCTCTGCCGGAAAAGAAATGCTCGTACATGATTAGCGCGGCTACAGTTTAAACATGATTTAATATCCAATGTAATCTATCAAGAAAAACATACATCCAAACATACACACAAATAAAATTTCAAGATTTTTTCATATGACAAAGCGTTTTTCTTTCTTTATAATTTTGTTCATTTAGGTGTAAACCGTAACATTACAACAATTAAAATAGAATAAAATTGCTCTATAAATGTATGTATGTAGGATATTTCAGGTTTTTCGCCTACTTTTCTCCTCGTGATTATAAATTTCTTCAATTCATTGTGCATCGCTTAAAACATTTTTTTTAACATACACAAATGTATAAATAATTTTTAATTGTTAAAGGGATTGACAATGAGAAATTTATTGTTACGATTTCTATTGATATCGATATGGTAGAAATTAGAGTCTTATTAATCACGCAGAGACTCGATTATCCACTTTGTAATTATCATGTAACCGAATGAATCGATGCTGTGTCGTCGCGCTAATCCGATACGAGCGTTGATGATTGGTTCCTCCTTGGACATGCGACACGTGCGCTTTGCATTTTCCCCCCTTGTTCTGATTTTCTTGTTCTTCGTTCGTCGTGCTGGAAGGAAGAAGGTTTACATCGATCGTGTAACGAAAAAGGAGGCGAACGCATTCGGCGCAATTTAGGAACTTGGCTCGAAACGCGATGCAGATGGCCGATAAAGGATGGCCCGCTTAAGGCGACGCTGGAGTCTGTATTATAGACAAAAATACCATTTTGTTAAACAAGTTATACTTCGTATTGATTTTACAGAAATATAATTTCTTTTACAGAATTAAAATACACATGCTAATGTATACGGCTCTGATCCATTGTTTTGTTAAAAACAAGAAAAAATTTTTAAATTACAGATTTTCTTATCTTTTACTTTAATATGACGACCAAAACCGTCAATTCACAGATACGTTTATTTCGTGGAAACGTTATGCAAATTATTTGTGCGAAATAAAGGCAGAGCCAGGTGTAGAATAAGTGAATGAATAATGTTGAATCATTAGAATTAAGTCGGGAAGCCTATTTTAAGAGAATAAAATGTTTGACGAATTGTGCATGTGTACGTGAGATCTCGATGTGGTAGCACATAGGTCTGTTGATGTTTTTCGTAAATCGAGTTTATTGATATAACTGACGACTCCAGCATCACCTTAAACCTTAAACGTTATCGCAATCGCGTGCAACAACATGTTCGCACTACGCGACATTGTAGTGACATCCACATGCAATTTTCCATCGTGTCGCATCATTTTTCATGGTATCGTAGCTATTATACGTACGACATTGGCGCAACAATCATATATAATAGTTCGTATTTTGGTTAGCACAATTCAATACACTTTGTAGCGTAGATGGAGGAACAATTTTATATCGTAACATGATAAAATTGAGTAGCGTAAATTACGCCCCCATTCCCTTCGGAGGATCCAATTAGTCTGAAAAAATTTCTCTTATTGAACCACAAAGCACGTGGTTACACTGAAAAAAAAGACTGGTTATAACTATCAAATATATAATGAAATAGTATCAATGAAATATTTTACCAATATAATCAAAAATAATTTTATTTTACTAAATGTTTGGTAAGTATTATCAAATCTGGTATAAGTTACTAAACATTTAGTAAAATAAAATTATTTTTAGTTATATTGATAAAATATTTCATTGATACTATTTCACTATACATTTGGTAGTTATAACCAGATTTTTTTTTCAGTGTACAAATATATATAAACGTTTCTACAGATTATTTTATTACCTCTCTAAATAATGCGCTTGTGCCGTTTGATCTTCGCGAATCCTCTTATCGTGCTGTCGCGAGAGAGACTTAACTCCGAAAGAATAGTCTTCTTGCGTGCTCTGATGTTGATATCAGGAGTTCGGAAAGGATCAGGTGGGACGTAACAGGTGGGCTCCTTAATCGCAGCTGAGTCATCGATTTACGTCGAGTAACACGCGTGATAATTCTCAAACAATCCTCTCACTGATCTTTATTGTACGCTAATGATCTTTATCGATATCTCGTGTCGCGCTTAATCCGTACTTACATCGTAGAAGTATACATATTTTATGCTATAAAGATCAGTGATTTTCATGATCGACGATTAACCGAACGACGCCGCCGTCGCCGCCTGGAATCCGTGACGCAAACGATCCGGGAGAGTGTCAGCATTGATCGATAAACCCGCGACTCACGTCGCGACACGTGTCAGTGTGCTTAGCCTCTACTGTGTTTCTCTCCTCTTTTTCTCCACTACGTAATATAATATACCAGCTAGAAAAGGATCTTAATAATTTATATAGAAAATGTACAAGAAAATCTACATTCAACGAACGCGTGTGATATTTCTATATGAGTACGGTACGACGCGCGATGATCGAGCGAGCGAAGAATAAATAAATTAAAACAGAAGTCGCGAGAGAGGGAGGGGAAGCCCGGGGACGAGTTTTGTGCCATTTTCGATTGAGTGATCCGCCGTGTCGCAAAAGAGAACGACGCGCAATGCAACGTTTGAGCCCTTAATTTGCCTCTACCTTATGACACACAGACATTGTTGCGCTTATATAACTTAAAATTATCTAGATAAAGATAAGATAAATTACATGTGAACATATCTTAGATAAGATAAAAATTTAACTTTTTTATTTAGATTAAAATAAAATTATATCGTTTTATATAATTTTGAAATAATGTTGCTACTGAGCGAAACAATTGAGGATGTAAGAATAAAATATGTTCATATTTTTATTTATAAATCTTTAATTTTTTAATTCAATTTGACAAAAAAAGTTTTTTTTTTTATTTAGATCAATATGCAAATAAAAATTAAAATTGAGAAAAATATAAAGGGACTATTTAATTTTCACATTATAATGATTGACGAAGTTCCTTGTAAAAGTTTTTAAACCACTTGTAGGTTTGCGGCAACTTTTACATATCATTTCAAAAAATTCTCAACCTCCAAGTTCATCATTCTAAATGATGAACCTGGAGATTGAAGTTAAGGAATACTTCATATTCGTTGTTGATCACATTAATTATATTATATGAAAAAAAATAATACCTCTTATCTAAGATAAAGATGAAAATATTATACATTCTTATAATCTAGATAAAAATAAGATAAAGTCATTTCTTCATTTAGATGATTATCTAGATAATTTTATACAGATAATGGCAAACACTGTGCATAGAACTTTAAGACGAGAGTTGAAGGAAACATTTATATCTACCTCGTCGAATAGATCATTTAACAAAGACACTCGCTGTTCGGTTTCTCGTCACGCCTGCTCAGTCGAGGGAACGATTTGCGAAACGCGTGGTCCTGCGCACATCACTTTCGATTAAATACGACATGCGTATCCGTCTCTCGGTGCGAATGCCATACGTTCCAATTTTAGATGAGCGCATCTTGCTCACGCTGGAAGCAGCGTTTAAGCCGAGCAAAACGGATGCCCGTCGACGACTTAAATCCGTACGCCTCGAATTCCTAATAGCCGCCCTAAGAACCGAATGCGCGTTGAGGTCGATTTATCTCACGAACCGACGTTGTACAAGATATGCTCCAACATGATCACTAAATTCATCCAATTCAAACAAATCAACATACCTAAGCATTTCAAGTGTCATTGACAAATCGAGTTGCAAAAGTAGAGTGATATTCACGCTTTTGCGTTGATATGTACAAATCTTAGAAAATGTTTGCGTGCGGAAGCTTGGTAAAGAGCCAAATAAAACAATAAAGGATTCTAGGTGTTTAAAGATCTCTCATCAAACGTTTACTCAGCAGTACTAAAATGCGATCATTATCTTTACGACGAGAGAAGCTGCTGAAAGAGATTACTATAGAAAGTATATAAAGATTGTGCTATCTTTTATCCAAGGATTATTTAATCCTAGAATGCTGTTAGGTAAATTCTCAGGCACTTATCAACACGGAAAGAACAATTTTACTGTAATATCTCTAAATTTAACGCTAGATCAAAAAATTTTTATATTGAATTATTAAAATATTTAAGCATAATGATCCTGCTGCTAAAATTGCTTTTGACATTCAGCAACTAACTTAAATGTCCAATATAAATTTTTTAATGGTTCAACATAATTATTTTCAGATCTGTATTTCAGCAAAATTGTTCTTTCTGTGAAGATATTTATAATATTTCACTGGAAATTTATAACAAATAATCGCTTTCAATAATGGTTTGTTTCGGTACTTTTACTAAAGAAAAATCTTCGAAACGATTAAAGAGAGGTGAAACGTGATTTATTGTATTCTGTACCCCCGATGATGTTTAACGCCAGATAAACGAGAGTCACATTGGCTTTCTAGCAAGGTGATCAAAACGATAACGCTTCTCCGAGATTTCGAGGTGTGATATACCCTTAATGATAATATATAACGGTTAAATATATATATTTTTTTATGTTCGTATCTTCGCTTATCTACTTGCTTTACGTCCGTTTTGATTTCTCCTTTTTTTGTCTCTCTCGTGGTTTCATTGGATTCTCGCACTGTTTCCCTCTCACGCCCACTTTCTCCGAGAGCTCTCAAGACACAAGGCGGCCGCGAATAAATCAGATTTGAAATGGCTAGACGTGGTACATGTACGCACGCATTTTGCGCTTGTCTACTCGAGAGAGACTAGCCTTTTAGTACCGACGGCGATACGAGCCCTCCAGTGCTGGACGCGGTTGAATCATGTTTCCGTAGCAGGTGTGCCGCGGTTTTCTTAGGAATAAAGTCGAGGCGTACACATTATCACACGTACCTTCACCTCGCCATTACTACTCCGCGACATCGAAAGATCGCCGTGATGCATAATTTGCGGTCATACATTGAGTAATTTTATTACACGTAACTGTTCTTCGTACATGTGCTGCATATATGTAACGCTTGAGATAACTTTGAAGAAAAGGATTAAATAATTAAACATAAAGCAATAATGAAATGAAACTGATTATAGATTGTATGAAAGCTAATTTGTTCCCGATTTGTTTCCGAAGAAATGAAATTTAGGACAGCAAAATTGAGATGGATTTCACTGAGAAAATGTTCACTGTTAAATTCGTAGTGTCGAATTCTACTAAATTCGAATTATTTTTAATCATTCTTATAGATTGTCATTACTCCTACTTAATATGTCAAGTTCGACTAAAATAATGAAGTTAAATAAGTTAACTATAAAAATATTAGGTAAATTTAACTCAAATTTAATTTCATTATTTGTGCATTCGTTAATATGAACATTTACTTACTTTGAAACTAAGCAATTTAATCACAGAGAAGGATTGATTAGATGAGGTTGTTTTTTTTTAACTACGTATTTTATGTTCAAATAATAAATTTGAACATAAAATACGTAGTTAAAACTAAACACACATAGAAGTTAAAAATAATAAAATGCTATTTGACTCAGGAAATTTGTTTAAATTTGATTGTTCAATATTTAACAGTGTTCATATAAGTAAAGATTATGTTTCGAGAAATCAATGATTTTTACCCTATATTATAGAATACTTTAGGTACAATTACAATTCAGGTAGTAAGCTGAACGCACGGAGAAACAAAAGCACGAATTGAATTTTTATTCAAACGGGAGAGTTACTTGTGTGTCCCTTTTCCAGTCATCACTTCAATTTCTGTTCACGAGTAAAATAAAAGAGAACGCGCACAAGAGAACAAGATTAAAGACATCGTGCATCAGCGACGCGTGCGATTTTTGAAATTGATTTCGCTTTGCCGAATCTATTAAGCTTTAATGATAGTGCCTTCTATAATATAGATGCATTAACGCGCGCGCTTCGTTCGTACGTATCGCGCTCGCATCATATCGCGTACGATCTGTACATGTCCATGTTTTGTGTACAGCAAATTGATGTTGATGAATATGAATTACCATCGAAGCGTCGGAGAAGCGTTTTGAAAGAGCTCGATTATTTTATATGTTATAGCGATATTAATATCACGTTCTCTCACCATCCACGTTGCACGTAACTTAATTAAAACCATCAATTTCTATTGATCGAGACAGTGACTGCTCTACGAACATTATGACGCGCGGAAATGAATATCTTCCATTTGAATCTGGTTTGGGCGTAGTATTTAACGGTACAGAAACGACGACATATTCGGGCGATTATTTGCCATTGAATAACGGGTATACCGCCAGGAACACCATACCGGCGGCGATTTGCGGTATTCCAGAGTAATTGAATCTGTCGCGTAAATTCGACCCGGCATTTATCTCGCGACATTTCTCACGGACACGCGATTTATCGGGTGCGAACGGGTACGACGGCGAGCCCTCAAAGATTCATGCCGTTCAATAAATCGCTTGTCACGGAGAAATGTCGCGCAACAAATGTCAGGAGTGAATCGACACCGAGGAATGCGCCTGCTCTACAGAGACGTTAGATGCTCATCCGAACAGCGAATTGCTGTGTTAGAATGAAAAAACTTGGACCAGTTTGCGTTTCGTTCAGAGGACATATTCTTGACGAAAGTCAGAGTAAACTCTGGTGAAAATTTTTCCCAGAATTTTTATATTGGAACACTTTTCAGGAATAGAAAATATATATCTTCTCTCAAAATTTTTCATATATGTAAACTTGTACGAAAATTTTGAGAAATTTTTTAAAAATGTCTTAAAATTATGTAAAAATTCTGAAATTTACATAAAAAGTATGAAAAAAATTATAAGAGAAATTTTATGCTGGTGAATTAAAAAAAAAATTTTTTCATTTATTCTTCAAAATTTTTTAGAATTTCTATATAATTTTATAATTTTTCTCAAATCTTTTACACGGATATATTTAGAATATTTCAGAATTTACATTTATAAAAATTTTTTTTATAATTCTGGGGAAATTTTTTCATTTATTTTTCAAAACTTCTGCATGATTTTATATTTTTTCTCAGATTTTTTACGCAACTCTTAAAATATTTCAGAATTCATATTTATGAAAAATTTTTTTTCTCAATATTTCTAAAAAAATCTTCCAATTCGTATAAAAATTCTGAGAAAAATTTTCACCGATGAAGTTCTAGGGTTCTTCAGATCGACATGAAAAATAAAAGACTTAAAAGTGTATCGATTAATAATACGGATCGTCTGAGATTTTGTTCATTCATCAGCATATGTCTGATTGATCGCGCCTGTAAATTGCTTCGAGATTTTATCTCGCGACGGAACGGTCGTCTTCGCACCTTCCTACAAACGTGCATTGCTCGCGTCGTATCGCGGGGCGGACGTGCTCGTCTTGGAAAAATCGCTGCTCCCCCTTTCGTCCTCCTTCCTCGTATCTTGCTTTCGACGTAGGATCGCTACGATGAGTACCGCGCGCAAAACAAAATCGGCACCCCGATACCGGTATTCGCGGTCGGGAAATCAAGATATGCAGGTTCCTACGAACACGGTTGGGAGGGGATTGACTTCTCTCTCTCTTTTCCACTCTGTTTCTCACTCTCTTTCTTTCTCTCTTTCTCTCTCTTTCTCTCACTCACTCACTCTCTTATTTTTTCTTTTTCCCTCTCATTCTCACATACACACGACGCACACATATGCACGCACACACTTCCTCTTTCTCTCTCACTTTTTCTCTCGTTCTTTCATTCGCGCTCTTCTTCTTTCTCTCCGTCTTGCTTCCTATCTCTCTTCCTCTCTTTCCGCGACGTACGAGCATCTCAATGGCACGATCTCGCCCTTCGTTGGAAACGGCGCATTCGGCGGTGCCATTCGTCGCGCCACTCGATGACGATCGACCTCTGTGTCACCGTGAGCCCACCTTGGCCACTGCCGTCACTCTCTTGGCCAAGGATCAAGTACGACCTGCGAACATAACACAGCCGCGTGAGTACAGCCGTCAACTGCTATATTGCCGGCCACTCCGCAATTTCTGACAGATAATTCACGGTCGTTGCAGCCGTGCCCGTCTCCATATTAACAGAGTTGCCCTTTTGGAAACCTCGACCACTTATTGTTAGATTGTCCATTTAGATCTCTAGATGAAGACAAGTAGAAAGTCATAGCATTGGATGTTCGCTATTTTAAGGATATAAAAGATTAGAGGCTGCACGTGTCTTTATTATACTGTTTTCTAATTAATCTTTTAACATATTATCCAAGCAATAACAAGATCAATGAATAATGATAATAATAAAACAATGATAATTGTGATTCATGAAGAGCAAATTTAGATTTAGATGAACGTAGAATTTTATAAAATTTATTAGATTTCTACTCTTTAAAGAAATTTTGTATTTGTGAAAATACTTCTAAAAATTCGCTTAAACTCAGTCTTATATTATATTGGTTCACGCACAGAAAAAAAATTAGTATCAAATCAAGTATTCATTATTTATAAGCAAGAATATAAACAGACATAATTTGCTTACATGAAAAGAATTTTTCTCTTCATATAAGCAAATTATGTCTGTTCAAGATTATAATTTCTTCCAAGAAGATTTTATATTCTTGCTTATATATGAAACAATGAATCTTGATTTGATACTTTTTTTTGATAATTTTTTTTCTGTGCGTATAAATATAGTGTGTTTTGTCTTTTTAAAGTTGCGGAATTTTAAATTATCGAGTTTTTATAACTTAACGATATATTCACACACAAAAATGAAATAATTTTGATTTTTCAAAATTAAACATTCGATTGTTTGATGAAGATGTAAGATACTTACTTATTAGGCTTGATTTTGGGGCATCTGCAAGCCAGATCAGCCGAATGAACATAAAGGGACACGTCGCCACGTCGAATCCTCGAGTTAGGGTTTTTCTTGTAGATAAAGTCGACGTTTAGAGTGAAACGGATCCAGGATGTGCCTGATACGCTTGTGCCGGCCTGCGAGCCGTCGCTTTTCTTGTGTCTGTCTGTTATTCTGCCCAGAATAGCTGCGGTGAAAAAGAACATATTGAACATTGTGTTTGTAGCGTATATACATGTAATGTTACAAAATTATATTATATAATTGTGTTAGAAACAAAATATACAGATGGATCTTTTCATATATTTTTAATGTTTCATAATTTTCATAAATTATCCATTAATCGTGTATGAAATAGATACCAACGTGTCAATTTTCTAATTTACTAACAAGGAACATTAGGCAACCCGGAAATTCAAAAAAATCTGAAACTTTGTGTACAT
>QKQZ01018724.1:0-19867 GCA_003595255.1 Solenopsis fugax
TATAATTTTTTAACTATGCAATTATAGTCCCAAATACCATATACTTTTTTCTCTGTGTATGTTATTTCATAATTATAATGATAATTCAAAATTAGTATAATAATCATATTTCTTTAGTAAATAAATATTCTTTTATATAATAATTTTATTATTTTTTATTCAACTTTTTTTTATTAAATATCTTTTTTGGAAAGCGAAATATTGCACTATTTTTTATAAAGTATCATATCTGTAGAATATAATTATAAATTTTTATTAAAAAAATAAAAATTAAAAAAGTTGTGATTCTTTTTAATAAAAATTTTTCAAAAACTTTTACTTCCGTGTATTTTTTTAATATGTTACAATTAAAATCTTTGCAAAACCGCTGTATTTCTATAATATTTAAAATATGTTTAGTAATTTTTTTTTTACTTCAAAGAACGATAACTGTGAATACGGCAATCCTGGTTAAATGAGCTGGAGGGCATCGTTTTCAATGTGACCATTATGGAACTTTCAAAAGGAGTGACCACGAAGGGTTAAGAAGGCCAGTTTAAAAAAGTGGAGTGATTTTCATTCATGTCTCTTAACAAAGGAGCTTTTAGCATTTACATCTTTCAAAATAATATCTAATGGCTAATAATAGAAACAATGATGTATTATTTAAAAATATTTTACTTATAATTTTGATAAATATAGACATGGAAAAAATGAAGAAAAATGGTTTATAATAATTTAATTCAACGATAATGCTATTCTTTTTAACTAGTATAATGTCATATTTAATTATAAAAAGAATTATTTAAATGATGAACATTTCATTTTCTTAAACTCCACTCTTATAAATAATATAGTTTACAAAATTCTTATTATATATGTTGTTGGTAATTAAATTATTTCAAAACTCTCCTTCTCATAAGACTCAAGACTGTTATTTTAGAAAATTATTTACAATAAACTACACGGTCAAAAAATTTAAAAAAATTCAGAAATGCCTATATATCAATCTTATTCTCAAAATTTGATCTCAAATTCTTATATTATGTGAAAAGACTGAAGAACTTCCTTAACATACGATTCATTGATATCGCTACAGATTTCGCAAAATTGGCGGTTTGAATTACTCTCTCTAAAATGCAAACATGGTTTTCACCCCTCTGTAAAATTTACAACTCGAGAGAAAGAGAGAGAACGCAGGCTTTTATTTCTGTAGAACTTCAAATTTTTATTTCGTTTTTTTTCGCGTAACAATTCAAAGCGAATTTTTGTATAGTGCCGTTCGATACGTTGCAACATCGTAAAAATAGAGAGGATTGTTCGAAAATGTTTTTTCCCGCGAACCAGGCATACGTGAACAAAGAGGATCAGATCAATGCGGGAGTTCGAGTGAAGGGTATGAAAGAAGTACGCGGTATATATTTCGTCTAACATAAGATTTCAACCCCCAGTCGGGGGCTATCCGTTACCTAGGCCCTTCCAGATACTCGTAGAGCCGTTCCCCGGGCCCGATTGTGGTTTCATTACCCACCAGGTAATTAACCAAGCCGCGCTGCAAGTCCTCTAGTCTTCTTCGTTCATCGCGTTGCGAGTGCAAAATAAATTCGAAATAAAAAACAAAAAACATGCAGTGTAAGAAAATCATCAGAAGAAACGCTGGATTAATACACAGCGCGGGCAAACAAATCTGCGTTAGCTGTGTGTTAACAGAAAACACAGAAATATAGAAATTAAAAAAAAAGAACAGGTGATTTTGAACTTCACACGACTTGCCTTATAAATCTTTTAGGATTTCTTTCTTCTCGAAAAAATTGGAATGTATTAAAGTAGAATGAAACATTAAGATGTGGAACGAAATCCAAAGAGACCGCTCATTATTTTAAGCATATTGAGCAACACATCTACAATTTCGAGTTTGTTTTACTCAACAAAACGTCAAAAGATCGTGTTTTATTTGCTGAACTGTCTGTTTGAAAGGTAACTAACAATGCACTGCAATAAAAAATTACTTACCGTCGCGTTGCGAATGGCTGAAGCGATGCAAGTGGCGGAGCGTGGGCATACATGGCGATCAGCAGGACACCAGTCATTAGGACGAGGAAGAGGAGGATCCTCCTCATCCATCCGCTGGGCATGCTACCCACCATTCTGACGAGTCTGCAATCAAACGAATAATCATGCGGATGGTTGCAATGTTGTGTTTATAATTTAAAATTATTTAGATAAAAATAAGATACATTACATGTAAATATATCTTAGAAAAAGATGATTTAAATTTAATTTATTTAGAAAGATAAAATTATATACAGTTTTATGTAGATAATTTTTAGATAATATAATTATTGAGCAAAATAATTCAGAATATGAAAACAATATGTTCGTATTTTTATTTCTAAATTTTTATTTCTTAAAAGTTCTTCAAATAATTAAATCTAACAAAAAGTATTCTTCTTTGGATTTGAATTAATACGCAAATAAAAATTAAAGTTAATTTAATAGAAGGAATATAATTCACATTGTAATGATTGACAAAATTTATCACTGTAAAAGTCTTTTTTACAAGGAATTGAAGTTTTCAAATTTATATATTTTGGGACAATTTTTATATTGCACAACTATTGATCTGTGCAATCTGAGCTGCGTTCTGATATACACTAGTACTAGAAATTTATAGTTTACATTACTATAGATTTTCAGTACAGTAAATTTCGGAACGCAATTCTGTTATTATCACTTTTAACAATTCTCCTATTAGACTAAATGGTAACTTGGAAATTGAAGCAATACTTCATTTCCGTTGTTCACATTATCTTAGATAATTTGAAAGATTTTTTTAATTTAAGATAAAGATGAAAATAATATAAATTATAATAATCTAGATAAAAATAAGAATACTAATGAAGCTATTTCTTTATCTAAACGATTTTATAATTATCTAGATAATTTTATATAAATAATAGCAAACTCTGGTTGGAAATATATTTCCATATGGTACAGGATCTTGCAACTACATTGCAGCTACATTGCAATCTTGCATATTGCATATTTTAGAAATGTTAAAATACAGATATGATTTTAACTTCCTGTCTATATGGAACATCGGGTTATTCGAAACAATGGAAATATCTTTGTATGGGTACATGTTAAAAATTTACTTTAAATACTGTAAACGCATTCTAATATAACGACGCTGCTAATAAAGTTTTGTTGGTGAGGGCATCATATTGAAGTCGTGGCAGTGCAAAATGTGTTTTGCGACAGTCGAAGTAATTTTTGACAGTCATTATTTCTTCGATTAAGTAAGAAAAATAAAATCCTTTTTGAAAATTTTGAATATCGTGTTAATTCAATGTATTTGAAACAATTTGTGTCTACTTTTTGATATGTGATGTCTATTTTTGTTGACTATACGCAAAATACGCAGAGTTGACGCCAGGGGCTATTCGAAACGTCGAATCGTCGTTCGGACGATTTTTTCTTTCATATTCGCGTTCTATGTATCAAAATATACAATTTCATACTCAACAGATGTAATTACACGAAAAACGAATAGTCCCTGACTTGTTCCGAAAACACTGAAGCAATAAAGTTCTCTATTGTGTGTTTGTTCTTTTTTATTGTATGCAACTTCCCTAATAATATATATCCTTCTCTTAATAAAATAAAGTCTTAAAAATAATTTTTTTACATTCTTTGATTTTAAAACACAAATTTCCGAATAATCCCGGACTTGTTTCGAATTTCTAAGTTATTCAAAACACTTCGCCCTTATCGACATTTTCATATGTAGGTATTGTTCAAAACAAGTAGGGGAAAGAGGAGTAAGATGACTGTTAATTTTTCCAATTTAATAACAAATGACGAACCGGTGCTTAATTTATTAGACTTTAGATGATAATAAATAAGCTGTGATAGTTTGATTTTAATCTGTCCATAATAATAGATAATATAATAAGAAATGTGTTTTAGAAGCACCCATCCGTAATTTTTTAGTGTTTATTCCTAAAGAATGACATAATTATAACAAATATTTTTATTTTCTCTAAAAATCACAATATTATATAGCTAAAAACGTATGCAATAACGTATTCATATTCTTTAATTTTCATGTTGCAATATTTATATTTGATAAACAAATAAACACGGCGACTGTAGGTAAAATGACGAACGTCGTGCATGAGCAAGGTAATGCATTAGTTTTTTCGGTCTTAACAGCATTCTGACTATATATAACACAATTTTAATTGTAATATATATCGTAATGTATATCACAATTTTAATAATTTTATTTTTGTAGATTATATAAGTATTTTTCGTTCCACGTACGTTTTTCTTTAACTATATTGTAATATCAAAATAGTATAAAATTATTATATTATATAATAAATCTTTTGTATTCATAAAAGAACATTTTTAACTTTATTTTAGTGTTTTTCATCTTACTCAGTATTAAAAGTCATCTTACTCATATGGGGGCAAGATGACGAAATTGACATATCCTAAAAGAATTTAAATTTAAAAAAATTCTAGTTTATTTAACAACTTCTAATTTTTATTATACTGATGATAAACAAGATTTTAATGAATCTAAAAAAAATAGATTGTTATTTTTGCATTATTACAGAAATTAGCAAAAATCGACAAACCTTAATCAACACAATAGATAGGAGTGACTCACCCATGGACATATTCAGAATTTTAGTCAGAGAAAGAACCAAGATTTATCTGCACACTCTATTATATAAGATACTGTATTATATAAGATACTTATATTAAACCTTATATTAAAGTTTTCGAGGATCTTTAGCGAACTTTCTTAATACTTCTTCAAGCATCTTTTTCATCACGAGCACAATTTTCTACACACACTAGAGTATACGTCGCCCATTGAGACAATTTTCTAACGTTGTTAACAATAATCAAGTTTTCACCCTTTGCAATGTACTGAAAGACCTTTCAATGGCGTTTGCTGTGCATAATTGAGGTAAAGAAATATCCAAGGCATATTTAGTTGCTAGAAAGAAAGTTTCAACTTCTTTTAACACTTGTACTAGTTCAATTTTTCAAGTTCTTTTTTAATTTATTTGATCCCTCCAAGTGAAATAAAGCGTGATATTGGCATTAGCCAAGGAGCGTTTAACTTTTCGCTGTAAAAATCATTTTCATAATTTAATTCTTTCTCTTTGCTAAATAGAGGGGGAAGGGAACAAGCGGCCCTCCTTGCTCTTCTTGAATACGCTCATGGACCCATCGCATTTAAATGCTACAAATATCAGGATGAACAACGGTCTCTATCCCCTCCCTAGAAAAAGTTTGGCATCTAAGGAGTAAATCTGGTACATTGTCAGTTTTAATTCGAACATAATCTAACCTTGAACCAGATCGTTTAGGAAAACTACTTTGGAACATTCACGTGATCCTATCGTTTATTTCTTTTGTATTTCTTTTATACTTGTAAATTTTTACTTTTTTCTTTATGTTCAATTAACTTTAATTTTTTCAACTAATTCTCGTTTATATTGAAGAGATTTTTAAAATATTGAAAAAAATTAAACTGTGATAATTTTAAATTAAAATTTAAGCTAAAAGAAAATTGCTATCATATTGATATCATATATGTTTTAAACAACATTAAAAAATGTTTCTTGTAATTAATGTTAAGTTTTTATAACACTATTTTGATAATAAGATGCACTATTCAACTCATTCGGGACTAGTGATTTTTTAAAGAAATCCATATATGAGTGTCTTTAAAAAATTATATCTTTAGAATAATAAATATTAAGCTGTTTAGTTCAACTAGGACTTGTTTTGAAGGAAATCATTTAAACTTTAACTGGAAAATATTGTGATACATTCACAAAATATAAAAAAATATTTATGTAATAAGATTGAAAAGTTCTCAGACTAATTATAATAGATTTAACATAATGTAATATATTTGACTAATGATAACATAATTTAATGCGAGTATTATTTTTGTACGGCAATTACTCAAATATAACTGATATAAAGAGGACCCCGCACAAAATTATAGGATTTTGGCCCTCGGTGAAATTGACTAAAATTTTAGTATGTTGTAGTTCTTAACTTGCTGATTAAAAGTTTCCATAGGCACAAAACTTTTTCATGACTAGGTTTTTTGTTACAGACGTTTAAAGTGTTATATCTCATGATTATCTTACAAGAAACGTTCGGCAACCAGCAAAATTTTTTTTATTAATTATTAATTATTATTAATAATTAATTAAAAAAAAATTTTTTTCAATTATTGTTATAAAGTACTCTTTGAGCCATTCAATTTTCATTCCGAACATTTTTTTCTATCTCTTATAGTTTCGACGATATTCGCTTGGAAAGAAAAAAACCAATTTTTTTCAAAAGGGTGTTTCACTCCTAAAACTGAAATCGGGCACGAACACAAAATATTTTTGTGTTACTGATGAACTCCTCTATTTGTACACAAAGTTTCAGAATTTTTTGAATATGCGGGTTGCCGAACGTTCCTTGTAAGATAATCATGAGATACAACACTTTAAACGTCTGTAACAAAAAAAACTAATCATGGAAAAGGTTTGTGCCTATGGAAACTTTTGATCAGCGAGTCAAGAACTACAATATACTAAAATTTTAGCCAATTTCACTGAGGGCTAAAATCCTATGATTTTGTAAGGGGTCCTTTCTGTTGATCTCGTACTTATACATAATGTACAAACATGTGTAATTTTTAAACTTTTTGTTTCAATAATTGGAAAAATAACTATTAATAGAAAAATGCTATTGATTGATATTTACAGAGGAAAAAATATCAATGATTTCTTTACATTTACTCGAAATAAACAAAATACGCAAATAAACAAGATACATCCAATTACGCCCATGATAAACAATTCCATTACAATTTAATATCTATTTTGTGTGGATTCGCCATATTAAATTCGCCATTTAAAATTTTTATCTTTTAACATTTGTATATTCATCGTTGTGTTTCAAACATTAAAAAATAACCAGATAATATATGTCCCATTTCTCAAAACAATTCAGACCTAAAAGAAAGAATGAACATGTATAAATGCAATATACTTCCAATATATACATATTAAAAAGTATCATTTTCAAGTTTAAATAATTCAACTTTTTCAACAGCCAACACTTGAACTATGTAGTTGAAATGTCAATTTTAAGGCATGAAAGTATTTTTTCTTAAATCATTTTGTTTCTAAGTTATAAATTTTTATATAAAAACATGCATTTCTCTGATCTCTTGTCAGCTATTAATTAGTTATAATATAATTTCTTTTATATTAACAAACATACAAATACTTTCTCAAGGTGTTAAAACGTACGTAAGAATCACTGAAGAATTTTTTTTTGTAAAAGTAATGAAAATTAATTCTAACGTAAATGACTCACAATCAGTTGTGTACGCAGAAGGAATCTAATAATAAACAAGGGGTTAGTAATATTGTAATACTATTTTAAATTATTGTGAAAATAAACTGCGAAGATTTTATGTATAAATTTTTGTGTGCAAATTTTCTAATTTATTAAGCTTTTAAGCAATTTCATACAAGAGTTTTGTATTGCATTTAAGCACGAGTCTAAACTGTGATTAGACACAAAGAGCTATTTTTGAAAATATTTGGTAATAACAATTTCTGTAATTAAAGAAATCTTTCGAACCAAAATATAATTCAATTATATTTCAATCACGAACAATCTGTAGGATGTATACAAATGCAAAAAATAAAAAAAAATTATATATGTAAATTTGCAATTGCGTTAATAATGTATTAACATGTATAATAGAATATATTTTATATAATACATGTTATAATAATACGCTATTAATAATGTATTGCAAATTTGTTTATATAATTATACTATTAATTTTTTATATTCTTGTATACATACGAGTATTTCACCGATTGTTCGTTCAAATTAAAAACATCTTAAATATTGTGAAATATGATTACAAAGTATTATTAAATATATATTTTATCGTAACATTGATGCAATATTATATCACAATATTTCTAAAAGCGGACATTTTACCCTTGCTGCAGCATTGCAGTAATATTTCGTAATGTTTTTGCAATATTGCAATGAAATATTTCTGCAATGTTTCTGCAATTTTCTGTGCTGTATGAGTCGTGTCAACCGGCACCATGGTAACGATGTTCCTCGTATCTGAAGATAATTTATCACTTTTATTCTGAATTTTAATAAACTGGTGAACAACATAAATAATAAACCCGAGATCCATTACCTTCACTTTTAACGCTAAATGCGATTACTTGAAGTCGCAACTGATTCAAAAAAGTTTGACGCGGTATAAAAGTTGCCGATATTAAATATAAGTCACAGGCACGCGTTCTCACCTCCATTCGGAGATCGTCTTTTACATTTTATCTTTTGGCACTTCCTTTGATTGTGACATAGAGAGATAAGACGATCGCACATTTACTAAACGCGCAACAAGATGTGCGTTCCTACCGCGGGATCCCTAAATAGTGACACGCGAGAGATAAGGACGTGATTTACGTGGAAGGCATAAAGACACGGCACGTATATATTTCAAGATTAGACAGCAGGCGACCGAAAGGAAACGTTTCCCACGTACTTCCGGCGATTCTCCCGGCACAAGGGAAACACGTTGCCCCTCCGTCCTTCTTCCTTTCATCGGACCAACGGGGAACGAGGAGAAACCGCGGCGAAAGTGTTTTCGAACGTAAATGCATGCGCATAGAAGCGCCTGCTCTTCCGCTTTATGATCTCACGAGGATTTATGGACTCTTGCCAGACGTCGTCGTCTGTACGATATTACATAACACTTCCGTCGGAAAACCGAGAAAATCTTCATCCCTCGCGATCCGATCTGTCAAGATGCATCCGACAGATGCAGTTCGGTTTATCGCCAATGTAAATACAGCGAGGGAAATTCACGTAAAATGCAAAATATTTCGCGGTATTCCGTGAGAGACCAAGTCATAGATAAATCCATTATTAACAGGATTTAATTGCTATTTGCAAACGATATTTAAAACTACAATAAGTATGTAACAATACAACATGGTAATGAACCCAATTATGAGTCCTAATTATGGGTCAAATTTACAAAATTAAATTTTACAGATATATAAATACTAATAAAATTACAGAAAAAAACTTTTTGCATTTCTTAATTTTTATATAATTATTATAACAAGAAATTACTTACTCAATTGCAGTGATATTTAAGGAGAAAAAGCAGTATGTCATCTTTTAGTTTCGATCTACACTAGGTGTAGTAAACCTTAAGCCCTAAAAAATTGTCCACACAATCAAATGTTAAGAAAAAAATCGACTATAGTTGATCAATTTTTTACGGCTTAAGATTTACTACACCTATTATAGACCAGGACTACTGACCTCTCTAAATACTACCTTTTTAACAATTCCTTAACATTATGATATCTTAGGACGCAGTTATAATAGAAGGAATAAAGAACAGCGAACAAGGAATGGTTCAATATATTGAATAAAGAATGTTTTACATGTTTTTCTTGTTTAACATATTGAACTGTTTCTTATTCTCTGTGCTTTATTTCTTCTATAATGTCTGCGGCGCACTCTTTTAGTAGATTGTACTTAACACACGAAACACGCAATAACATTAACTCTTTCGTGCCTGATTTTTCTAGGAATTAGCATTTAATTTACGTCTTACTAAAGGTCTTTAGAATCGTTGATTATAAATCTATAGTTAAAATTTCAAAATTCAAAATGAATAATTTCACTCAAATGTAACAAAATTTAGCAAAATTTTTGCTTTATTAAAAATTTTTGAATTTTTACTGCAAATTTGTCAACAATTAAAAACTATATATAGCGTGTTTCAAAAATAGAGGTCAATCGCTCGAGAGGTGATTGAAGATTCAAAAATAAGAAAAAAAGTCGATCTGAACATTGATCCAGAAATGCGTTTTTCAGTTATCACCATTTTTATGTTGAAATTTGAAATTGCTTTGCATTCAAATTTTTTTTATCAAAATTGAAAGAATAAATGGTTTTTATAAATTTTATAACAATTGTTTTATTGTAATTATGTTATAAAACTCATTCATCTTTTCTTTCAATTTTAATGAAAAAAATTCTAAGGCAAATTACTTTCAAATTTTAACGTAAAATGGAGGTAATTCGAAAACAACGAATTTTCGAATGTTCGTACGAACTTTTTTCTTTTAAGTATCCAATCATCTTCTAAGCGATTGATCTCCACTTTTGAAACAGTGTATATCAACTTAAATAAATACAAAATTTAATATTTTGGTCCGCCACATTAAATCAATTATTTTAAAATTAAGTAGCGATTTATTTTATAGTTTTTATGTTAACTTTCAAAATGAACTCAGAAAGAACTCGCTATCTAATTTTTGTGGAAAGCAGGAAGTTTTGAAAAATATATGTGTTTTTCTCTTTATCCCATTTAACGAGTAATTGACTGAGAATGCAGATCAAGGGATGAAACTTACAAGGGTTGATTTTGTAAAAAGTCCTATCTTTATCTTTAAAATGAAAAAAATTTGCTATCTTTATTTTTTAAGAAGACATGAATTTTTGAAGGGCTGTGACATATATACACTCTACCAGATCCGAAAGAGAATTAAAAATAACGTACATTAATGTACGTTTCTAATGCTGATCCACAATTGGAACTTATGCACATATGTAAATATTTTTAAACGTGTTTAAATATTTTCTTCCAAAATTTATAATAGATTTATTGAATAAATATAATAATTCTTTTTTAAATTATAATAGTTACTGTTTACATTCACATTAACAATCTTTTTAAATATTTGATCATTAAATTTCCAATTTAATGAAAATCGATTTTAACTTAAATGACTCATAATTGGGACCGTCACAACAAACAAGTTAAATATACGTAATAAATTTTGATTAATAAAAGAATCAATTGTTGGTATCTTTCTCCTTAAAGTGTGTGATCCAATATTTAAAAAATAACCAATTGAGGACACTATGTTTTATTAGATGACCGAGCGTTTATCTCAACCTCACTCTCGTCACGTCGTAAAGAGGAACGGCGTCACCGAGTGTCGCTACTTATTGCGGCGAGTCTAAGGGCCACCTGTCGAATTGCCCAAAAATACACCTTGGACGCCTAGGCGAGGTCTAAGCTTAGCTCGTTTGCCTCTCGAAATGTTCCGCAGTCTAGACGGAGCGTGCGTTCTGATTACTACGCAAACAACACTTGGCACCTCTCGGCGCTTAACTCTGAGAATAGGCACTTTGGGTTTCGATCCGGCCACCTCGAAAATGAATCATAATATCCCAATGCTAATTTATTCCATTGTAATCAAGACCCTAACGTCGAGTTATGGCAGTTGTGGGAAAAGCACACCGACTGACCGCAACATTTTCGTGCGCCGTTATTTTTCATTTCTCGTGCATACCCGACGTGTTTTGCATTTAGGCAGCTCTAATGACATTCATGCACGAAGCTAAGGCGGCTAAGCGAAATAGAACAGTACATAACCCGAAAAAATCGATTGCAGGCAGCGACGTTTTGAGTTAGACGTATTCGATAATTCTAGATCTCGAGAAGTTCAAATCGATTGTACGTATAAAAAGAAACATAGACTGATATATCGTGCTACGTACTCTTCTAAATTGTTAACTTTTATTGCCCCAAATATAGTTTGGTATATGTGATAAACAATTAAACACCAAGTAACATGAAAACTGAAAGCGGCCGATATTATAATAGAATATTAAGCAAAATAAAAATCAAAACATCGCGAGTATCAAGTACACAGCATTTAAAAAAGTACAGTAAAAACTTTGTCTTTTACTTAAAATATTATGCAAAAAATAAAAATTGTATTAAAAATTACGTCAGTAGTTCATAAAATAATGCAAATAATATTTCACTAAATTACACATAACATTTAATTCTACATTTCGCTAAACAGTAGTTACAATGGTTGAAGAGCTGTATCAGCAGAAACGCAATTTTAATTTTCTGCAATTCGATTTCTTCTCACGTTACAGACTTTGCTTTGCGCAAACAGGGGTTGATCGACGACGCAAAGAACTTAAATGACACGTACCGCCGACGCATACACACGGACCCATCAATTTCCACATCAAGGAGCCAATTTCGCAGAGATCCGATCGAACCTCGCGCACACGACACTTTGCCTAAATAAAATACTATACCGTCGTGATACCTATGTGGCGTCATCGAACTGCGGCGAGAGACTGGCGATCCGACACCACACCACGCTACACCGAACCACGTTGCGCGGCAGTCAGCTGGCCGAAATTCACCCTCGTGCGATTAGACGAGCGGGTGGTTCAACATTATCGCCGCGCCGGTACAAAGGTGGTGTAAAGCCCTCTTTCTATCTCTCTCTCTTTCTCTGTGAACAGCGAGGGTGGTGACGAAGGAGAGGCAATGAGGGTGGGTTATGAGTCGAGAGAGGGTGGGTCGAGGGAGAATGACGCGACAGGGACAACGAAGTCGACGAGGATGGTGGGAGCGACGGCGCGGCGGTGGCGGCGTCGTTGCTGCTCGTGCCTCAAGCACACGTGAACTATACCTAAATGCCGTGTCTGGCCGCGAATCGCGTGGCGTAGCCAAGCAACGCGCGTGCTATGACCGCCGCCGCCGATAGTCTCCGGCGAAACGGTATTAAGGACGGACCGGGGAGATTCGCGTCCGACGCGAAGAACGGGACCGTCGTTGACGTGTGACCTCCCAGTACGCGACGTCGTCCACCGTCGCCGTCGCGGTGATCTCTGGACGGCCGAGCGGACGGATAGATGGACGGGAAGGCCGACACCGACCAGGACTGTCATCGATCGCCAGGAAAAACGGTATCACAGGTGTTCGGCGGGCGAGCACGCGATCGACCTGGCCAGCCAGACCCCGTTGTTGTACACTGAGAAAAAGGTCGGTCTCTCACTTGGCAAATTGACACCTGTCATGGTGTCAACGAGGTATCAAATGAAATTGAAGGGCGCGGTGCAGCTGACATTTGCGGGGCGGATTTATCTGTCAAAGAGCTCGAAAAAATTAATAAACTCATTTCAAACTCGAAATACAATTTGGACTAATTATTTGAAAATGACTTAACACGATTTCACATCGCGCTTTTTAATTAACAACATTGTCTGTCGGCTTCATCGGTAGACAAATGAATTAATAAAACACAATATGTAATATTTAATTGTTACGTATTTTGTAGCTTTGTTTTCGAATTGATTATCAGATCAAAACAGTGTACATGACACTGACACTGAGAAAAGTGTTTGATATTTGTAACTACAACTGCTTAGTGAAATAATTACGATTAGGAACTTCATTTTTGAAGTTATTACTACTGTAATGTCAGTAATAATAACTTTTTGTTTATAGTTCTATCAACTATGAAAAAACTTTACTATAAATTATGATAATTTTAAATATTAATATAGTAAAATATCAAGACATAAATGGTAAAAGTACTCTCTAAATTTTATAGAGCAATTGAGTCTGTGCAATTTTTCGAGTGATGTTTCACTCTACCAGGTTTAGAGTAAGCATTTTTATGTAACGCAATCACAATTATAGTGAATTACAATTATTTTTCAAACATTCGTTTACTATTTATATAGTAATGATAACTAATAGCTTTCTTGGTTACAAGAAACAAACAACCATAAATGTATAGTATAGGAACCGAAAATGACTATAAATTATAGTGACATTTTGGTAGTTATACACTGAGAGAAGAGAATGGTTGCAATTACCATAATTTAACTGTAATTTATAGTCATTTGCGGTGTAAACTATAAAATTATAGTTATTTTAGCTATGCAAATTATAGTTGCCTGAAAAATTGTCAAAACATATTATATCTTCCACTTGATTTTATCTTCAAGGGAATTCATCAGAAAAATTAATTTACTAAAACATCGGTGAAAAATCTCATAATGCTCCGACTTTTATTCCATTCTATGTGTTTCCTTTCTTACGAGAAATAGACCACCATCGCAGCCATCTAGTAACGGTTTTGTGTACTACACAACTGTGTATTTTTTCTTTTATTTATTTTTAGTTATTATTACCAGTATTACCACATATATAGTAAACAAATGTTAAGAAAAATAGTTATATTCACTATAATTATAGTTGCGTTAACAATATAAAAATGGTTATTTTAATTTTCATACATATTTTGATATTTTACTGTATTAATAGTTGTAATTATCATAAATATAATTTATAGTAAAATTTTTTCATAGCTAGCAGAACTATACATTGTATAAAGTTGTTAGTACTAACAATATAGCAATAATAATTATAAAAATGGACTTTCTAACTATAATATTTTAACCATGCAATTATAGTCACAAATACCATGTACTTTTTTCTCTGTGTAGCAATTTTTCTCTCTAATAGTATTCGTCTAATCGACAGTAATTGTTTTCAATGTAACAAGAAAGTCTGAAAAAAATAATGGTAACTGTAAAAGTAACAACTATACAAATTTCGATAGGTAACAACATTTTTTAATTATTGCAATTAAAGCTTTAATTGTAATAACTATAAAATAGTTTATTCAACTGTGTACGTTAATTCTACATATAAAACTATTATAGTTGTTTATCATTAAAATTATAATGTCCTTTATAGTTGTCACTTTTATAGTTGGTATCATTATGTCTTTTTCTCTAAATGTACGTATGTTAAAACATACACATTTTGGACAACTGTAAACAAAAGTACACGGAATGTTAAACAGTGCGCGTGATTAGGATTGATAGGAGCGTTTCGTGAGCAAAGAGATATCTAGCTCTGAAATATAGTTCAAATTAGGCGATGTGACTAGATAACGAAATCGGAGAATATTTAGATAATATCGAGCGGGCGCATTTCATTGTTACCCTGAATACTCTACGTAAAGTCACAAGGGTCACACGCTTAAGGCGCACCGCTATTAATATATTCGGAGGGAGGACAACACTGTAGATCACCACTTGTTTCATTTAATTACGCTTCAACCGAACGTAAACAATTTCTCAGGTACGTGTCCCCATTTTAATCCATACGCTTGCTAACAAGATCACCGGCAACGATCGATAGAAGCAACAACTGGTTAGATCGTCTCGCTAACGATTCTTACAAAAGTGCGCGAGCGGCTATCGTTCGCGTTAATCGCGCGAATAGATAAAAATCACCAGCAAATACTGGCGAAGTACGCGCACCTCACTCTATTAAACAATTATTATCTACTGCTGCTATCGCGAACATAACATCGCACGGCAATGATCACCCAGGTCGATCGCACGTACGACATACGACGGGGCATCCCGCGTCTCTCCGCTTCCACCGCCAAATAATCTTAAATTATTTCTTCACGAACGCAATATACACCGACCGTCAACAATAATCGCGATAGTTGGATTACAAAATGATATGCTGCCGCACGCTTCGCGGCGAGTCATCAGGCTTCAAGGATCCTCAACACCCGTGGCATTAATAAATGCCACTGCATTCCCGGTCACGACGCGACGGTGCTAATTTTCGCGCTATAAAATTTCGCCCGATCGTTACGAGTTATCTGAGTGACATTCGATATCGTGACAGCAGACACGAAAACGCAACTGGCGCCGTTACCTTACTCTACACAATAACACGTATCGGCTTTAATCACCGCAAAATATTATTTACAATAGATGGCAACAAGCTGAATTAATCTATAGTATATATCTAGAGTAATGGAAGATACAGTATCATTCACTGCCGTCCTTATCACGAATAAATGAGTCAACGTTTCTTCACTGCGAGAAAAGTTAAGATATTTAAGACAATAATTATATTGTAAAATAATTATGGTTAGCAACTTCATTTTTATAGTTATTTTTGTTATAATGTTAGTAAGAACTGTTTACAGGTCTATCAACTATGAAAAAATTTTACTATAAATTAAGATTAGGTATTATTATTATTTTATGAAAAAATGTTACTGTAAATTATGATAATTATTATTATTTTTAATTTGCAAGATTAAAATAGCTATAAATATAGTTGGCACCAAAATGATTATAAATTATAGTTTAATTAGGGTAATTGCAGCCATTTTTCTCTAGGAGTGTGGCATACTACGAAATATGAAAAAGATGCTATGAAAACTTGCTATGAAGTAATTAAAGCGAATAATTGTTTCTATATAGAGAAAAATACATACTGTAAATTACTGAAATTAAATAAATATTTATTTCAAATCTGCTTAAGTTTCAATATCTGCAAATCTATCAAAAGATCATCATAAGCATCAAATTTATTCAAAATGTGTTCTGAATCCTGGTAATATTTCAATGAAAAGCATTAAATTACGAATAAAACAAAAATTCGATTTATTATTCTGACTTTTTTTCTGTGAAATTTTATAATATCCTTCGAAAGAGTTATAAATTCTTTTTCTAAGTAAGTATACGATAATGAATTTTTATAAAATTTGTGATGAGTATATTTTAAGATTACTATCAAGAAGATACTTTGTTCAAGGTAACTTTAAAAAAGAAAAGTATATTGAATAATTTTTCTTAATACAGTTGATATTTTTCTGTGTGTAAATATAAATAAATAAAAAATAGAAAAAAGAGTAATTAACATGAAACTACTCACATTAGTAGCTTAAAATGAGCGTAAAACGAGTATCTACAAATGTGACTTTTCATTTGCTGAATAATGACAAAATGAGATAATAATTGTACAATATATATGTCTGCAACATTGTTCCGAAATCAATTAAGCGCTCTCATGAATTTAATGGGAAGCTTATGTAACAGCAAAACTAAGTTGCTTCAGGAGAAACAATAATTATATTTGGCATTTATATATAAAACCCTTATATATCTATTTATTTCAATAATCTGAAATAAAATACAGTGTTATTTCCAGAGATAAATATAATATTCCACGTAAAAGAAAGAACATTAAAAGAACATCACAACGAACTCTCATTAAACATTATTAAACGACTTTTATAATGACTCTAATTTTTCTCGCGCGTTTATTTCCATCTTTACAGTTTTACAAGAATAGAATTATAAAAAGAAAAAATCAACTTCTAAGAAAATCAATTCTAAGAAAAGAAATAAATAAAAATTATTCAGACAAAATTCATTCAAATACGTATGCGAGAGAAATACTTTTCCCTTGATTAAATCTTGGAAAGCAAAAAAAAATGAATCTTGTTATTCAGTTTTACTCGATTACAAAAGCAATTTTCGCGTTGGCATATTTTCGATCCACTAATCTCTTTCGATAAGCATTTACAATGACATATAATAATCCGACGTAGCGTTTGTGGTTGAATTTCAACTTGCCGCTTGACCTTCGCGTTGCACTTTGTAATCTCAGATCGATATTTATCTCGGGGCCCTCAATTGCAATACTACTATAGCCGCCACGATGCCATTTAGAGCCCTTTCCGCTCTCGCAAGCGTTTGTTCCTGGAGTATGCATTATCCCGTGACGATCGACTTCGGCTGGGTCGCGAGTCGGCGAGCATCGAGCCGAGAGAGCGTTCGATACGAGAAATGGGGAAAAAAGGTCGACGTGGTTTTGCGTGATCGAGGGGGCGAACCCACACCCAGGCGAAGGCACCTGAGGCTCTATATATAGATAACATAGGCTATATACGGCGTTATACGTATGTCACGTGCCTTCCACGCGTCTTTTAGTCGATACACACGCAATCACACAGAACGCTCGATATCAGGTCGCCAACGAATTTTTTTTTTCCAAGTACGATCTCATTTAGGAATACAAAATTCGAGCTCCGTTACTACGTTCAATTAATCGCGGGAGTCAAACTTTTAATCTATGACGTCGAGTGAGGAAACATTTATGACAACTCTTTTATAGTATACAATAAGTGTACTTATATCGCGATTCTTGAAATCTTGATTCCAATTTAATTTTGCTTATCTCCGATTTAGAACAGTGTATCGATATAAAGCGAATGCACTTATATCACGATTCTTGAAATCTTGACTCCAATTTATTTTGCTTATCTCCGATTTAGAACAGTGCATCGATAAGGCGAATGAATTTGATTGTATTTGAAGAAAGAGGAAAAAAATGATTGCAATTATTATAATTTAATGATATTTATTCATTTTTGGTGCCAACCATATAATTATAGTTGTTTTAATCATGCAAATTATAGCTATTAGTTTTATTATTACTGCGTAAATAGTTAGTGAATGTTGAAAAAATTTATGTTTACTATAATCGTGATTGAATTTACTATATAAAAATGTCTATTTTTATATCATCCATATCTTGATATTTTATTACATTAATATTTGTAATTATTATAATTTATAGTAAAATTTCTTCTTAGTTGATACAACTGTAAATGTAAAGAGTACTAACATTATAGCAATAACTATACGAATGGAGCTCCTAATCATAATTATTTTACTATGTAATTGTAGTCACAAGTACCAAACACTTGTCTCTCAGTGAATGATCGTGATAGCAATGAGCAGTGATACTATAATCTTCGAAAATTGAAAGATACGATTCTGTTTACTTAATAAATCTATTTTAATCAATGAGATGTCGAATACCAGAAGAAACGTTTCGATAGCGTAAATATGATGTACTGCGATAACAAAGACTTACATTAACTCGGAAAGTGCTCGTGCTAAATTAATTCAAGGTAATCTGATCCATCTCTCGCGACTAATCGCTTTAATTAAAAGCGTTAATTAAAAGCGGCGAAGCAATTATAGCTGGACGATCCCTACGCCTCGAATATTATTGCACATTGAGAATAGCGGCGTAAAACGCACGATGGATTTCATGCTCGCGTGCGGAAATCGAGAGGTCCGTGAAACTTTTAAATTTTTCATGCCGAGAATCGAGGGATACCGCTAACAATAAGTCCAGTGAATTTGATCACGTATTCCAAGGTAAGCGCAATTCCGCCGCATTCCGGTGAAACGTATCGAAGTTATTCGCCATTGATTTCACCAGTTAAATTCACACCAATGTTACGAGGTCAAAATTTATGCGAGTTAACTAGGCGCGCATAATTTTCGTTACGTACCTACAACGACGACAGGAACTAATTGGAACACCAGCAATATGACAACTCCAATTAGCAAGCTGCAAGCAGCGTGAACACGCGGTTCCCCACAGTTATCTGCAGCTCTCGTTTATTCACATCTCTCGCCCTTTCGTTGTCCTTGCGGTGCGACGATGAAAACTTCAAGGACTGACGAAATAGACGAAATCTACCGGGAGATACTTTTCCGATAAGCGAGACTAAATCTTAATAAATTTAGATCGAATACTCTTGATACGTCTTATAAATAAACGTGTATGAAAAGATGCTTCGAACGTTGAAAAGAAGCTCTCGCAACATTACACGCTCAACGAAGTCTAATTGCTATAAAATCGAGCGAATTAATGAAAGTTCTCAAGTTGGAACAACGACAGCCTTGCTCAACCCCCTCTACACTCAGCGCTTCCTTCCCGTGAAACTTTTCGTGTGAGCTTTTAAGAAATTTATTAAATTGCATTTGCAAGGAAAGCGCAATTCTATAGTTGATCTTTCTGCAAATCTAGCTTTTAAGCGAAACTCTTTACAGTGTACTTGCATTGTTGAAAAGTTCGCCGACGTAACGTTAATTAGTGCGTTAATTAGATAGTCCCCCCCCCGTTGCACAAAATATTTATACAGTTCTTGTGTTTCGTTGTAATTTATTCTCAATTTGCTAAATTAAATAAGTTAGAAAAATTAAACGAAAACAAAATAAACAACAGCATATATATATTATATGCATTATATATATATATATATATATATGTATATAC
>QKQZ01018733.1:0-33808 GCA_003595255.1 Solenopsis fugax
GTGCCGCGTGAAGAAGCGGATTTTGCGCGCGCTTCTCTGTCTGGGCGCGCTCGCCACTTCCGTTATGAGCACGTGAAAATCTGTCCCTTGCAGGAGCACAGAAATCAACTATTTGCGACGTAATGATCAGACAAGCGCAACGAATAAATAAATATACTAAAATTTATTAAACAATATTAGTTATTTATAGATTAGTAATTTATAGATTATTAAGAAAATAATATATTTAAACAATAATAGTATATTAAGAAAATAATATATTAAAATAATAATAGTATATTAAGAAAATAATATATTAAAAAAAATAATGTATTAAAATGATAATACATTAAAAGAAAAAAAAATAGAAAGGGTAATGCGCCAAAGCTCCGCTTTGCATAGTGGCGACTTTGTGCAAAATGTTGGTGGACCGTAAGTTCTTTCGTCTGCCATTGTCTCGCGCTGCTCTCCTTTCTTTCTCCCCTTTTTCAGCGTAACGGGATCTCGAGCTGGATGAATTTGACCGGGCACTGTTTTTTGTCGTCCGGCCCCTGTCGATGAGAATACAGGATACTCGTCTGTGTAAATATCTTGCGGTCTTTAATTTTTTCCGTCACCAGTATCCTGTATATCGAGAGGATTTTGCCTCTTTCTCTTTCTTAATTTTTTTTTTTTAATTTTTATTTTGTTCTTTGTAGTCCTACAGCCTTGGATTTTTGCGAATTTTTCACACTAATTCGGGATAATCCTTTTTGCAAGGAAGGGTAAGCATTCGGTAGATTTTCAAATTTCAGGATGTGTAAAGTTCAGGAAGCGGACGTAATCTTCAAATTCTACATTCGTATATATGTAAATTGCAAAGGTGTGTGCGAATCAAAGTTCCTTTTTTTTATATCTAACCGAATTTCATTTCTTTGTTCGAATCCAAATAAAACAGAATCGACAAAATTTTACCTGAATCGAATTATTTAAATATAACTTTCAATTTACAACATAATTATTATTAAATAGAATTTTAGAATTTTTGTTAGAAGAAAAATAAAAATACATAATAGAAAAAATTTCCATACAAGAGAAAAATAATATTAATTATATAATAATATAGTCATTTTGAATATTTTATAAAATTATCAGTTTATGTGATATGTAATATTGCCGAATATGAATTTGGAGATGTGCCCCTCCTCCTATCCATAGCTAAAAATAATGTTCAAGGGACATGAGTTTCACGTATGAAGTAACGGAAGTGAAACACAGCCAAACGCCGGCGCTCCACTGTATCTAGCATACCTATAGTAATCAATTCGAAGAATGAGATATTGCATGCTATATTACGCAAGAGTTAATTTAAGACAGCAGTGTGTTTACGACAAATACAAAGCGTTTGTGTAACTGCAATAGTTTGTAACTTTGTATGTGCTGTTGTTGCGAGGTAATAACATTTGTCTGTTTTTTGAAATTTTTCGTAATTTTGTGTATTAAACTCCTTGTTTTTTCTATCCCTATCTAGTTAATTATGATTATATATAATAGTTGTAAAGAGAAATTGTGGGTTCTGCAGTCGATCAATTTTTGTGAACGCAACGAGTCTCATAAGAGCAAAAAATAATAATAATCGTAATGTTTTTATAGAGCCTAAACTTTCAAGTACATTTTTTGGCCAGCCGAGTATCTTCAATCCTTCGTACGTTCATTGCAGCTGTAAATGTCTGGTAAACAGTCAATTGATTCACGATTGACAAAATACGTACGCTTACATGTGGGATCGACGTGAACCGAAAAAACCTCTAATGCAGTGTTTTCCGAGTCCGAATTATTGCGAGAAGTCCACGTCTCAAGTTCAAGTCCGTCACGTTCCGTCATGACACAAGCACTGGAACTCGAATTAATTTCGTCAAATCGATAAGTCTCGCACAGACACACACTTGCCTGCTGGGTCACGCGTAGAGTAATTTCCGAAATGCTGTGTTTGGGCGTGACCAAAGCACACAAAAAAAAATTCATAGGGACAATCCGAAAAAATCCAGTAGGTCGGAACGCCATTAACCCCAGTTTATGTGGCTTGATCTGCAGGTGATCAACAACGGTTTTCACATGGCGGGCGGCTCGCAGGTGGAAAACGTGACCCGACCAGCAACTGTTTACCGGCGAGTGACTGGTGCCAACGGTATTTATCACCAGCCAATAAAATAAAAGAGTCCAAATATAATAAGTAAATCCAATTATCGTGTTGACGCTGCCAAAACAAAGCAAAGATCCAAAAACCGAGCTTGCAGCTCGTTGTTAGAATACAGAAACAGAATGAAAATATATATATATCAGAAGTTGTGAAGCCATTCTTGCATTACATCGCAATTTATTAATGAGCGTTGTAAAGAAAACAGAGAAAGAATGAAAGAGAGACAAGCATATATATATTATATAAAAAACACGTACATATAAATATAAATAAATATCCCATATAAATATATATCCATCTATATTATATGCACATAGATATGTCGATCGAAAGTATCAAGAGTCGTCTGTCATTAAATCTGTCGTTAAATCGTAATGAAAACAATCTTTTTAGCTTTTCGATAGAGTTGCAGTTCCTATCCTAGCATATATATCTTTGGGCCAATCTGCAGTCAGAGTACCACTTGGAAAAATTAAATTCTTGTTTCCCTTAGGCGCAGCAGATAACTGTCAACTGGAGTTGAGTAACTATTGCTCGGGTTCTCACGCAAACGTCGATGAATAGTAACCTTGTTCTCTCAATGCATTGATTTTTACATATATATTTTTTCCAAGTTTTCTTTTCGATTTTTTTTTTATAACAATTGAACATTCGAATCAAGGTCTCTATGGTGCGAAAAGCTGTTCTTCTCATGGTTCTCATAACTTTATACAAAGGGCAGATGCATATATCGTAAGCTATTTTTATCGATTCTCATTTATTCTAGGAATGGTAATCTGTACTCTGTAATTGCTTTTGCATTGTAATCGTTATGTTTATCGTTGATGTAAGATTTTTCTAAATTTCGACGACAAATGGGCGAATCTTTAATTAGCCGTAGATTAAATTTATGCGTTTGTTTATATCATAGATATAATATTTATATATAGCTTTACAGATGTTTCATTGAATAAAATTCCCCGCCAATATAAATCTTTTCGATAGTCGATCCAGTGCCCCTTTTGCGAATGACACTACAGGTCTGTTACGTATCTTGCACATCGTCTGCATTCAATTTTTTTCATATCTTTTAACACTGATTCTAGTCTTTTCAGGGGTCAAGTTCGACACTCTTTTCTTTTTTTTTCTTTTTTTTTACATTTAAATAAATGAAAATCGTGTCGTTTATCAAAAGTCAAGTTTTTTCGCTTCAATCTTAACTCGCTATTAATTAATAGTTCGAGAAATTCATCTGGTGAAATAAATTCGTTCCGTTGCTTTGCAGGTCGGCCGGGGCTAGCCAGGATTCTCTAAATGATAGGTATTTTCAATTTCACTTCATTATATTTTTCTTCATTAATTTTTTTTAGCATGTCGGTGTTAAGAGAGTGAAAAAAAATTGCGCGCGACGATACAAGACCATGAGAAGTGTTCGAATACTCGAGTTGTGTACAGTAACTATGATTATTTTGTAACTTGTAACAGTCACTTGCGAAAGAGGCCCAGATACATTTCCATTACGCTATCTTCTACTATCGTTTTCATTGCAGATAACTTTTTTGCGCGCAGTTGCAGAGATTTGACAATTTGCCAACGTCACAAACCCGAATAGCGATCCCATTTAGATGTTAAACCGTAAAAATTTCTTGCTATAAACCCATTCGGTTTCGCAATAGCGATTAAAAAGATTTAAGACGAATACGTCTTTCGTTCGCTTCTATTAGTTTTTAATTTTCTGTTTTCCTTCTTTTCGCAGGAAATTATTTGTCGGCGGTTTAAGCTGGGAAACAACAGACAGTGAGTAATGCTTTTTGTAGATTTTTTGCTTACTAAAAACAAAAGAAAAAAAAAGAAAGTAATAAAACAAAAAAAATGTATCGATGATGAAGTTTCTTAGGACACCTTTGGATGACAATCGTCAATGTACACGACGATTGTCAATGAAAAGAATTTTCTACTGAACTTAAATTATTTATTAAAGACGTGCATAATCGTCTTTAAAGCAATTTAAATTATACTTCTAAAAAAAAGTTCTTACAAAGATCTTGTGCTTTTTTAGAGGAATTGCGAGAACATTTCAGTGCATATGGTGATATTGAAAGCATCAATGTCAAGACAGATCCAAATACTGGACGCTCAAGGGGATTCGCTTTCATCGTCTTTGCTAAAGCCGAATCTCTCGACAAGGTATTTAATTTTGTATTTTATCGCGTAAAAATAATACAATTCCTACAGTGTGATTAATTTTAACATTTTGTTTATCTTCTACATACATCAAATGATGATATTAATTAGTCAGTTCTGCTACTGAATGTGTGTGACGATATTATTTTCTTTCTGAGATATTTTTATAAAAAAATTTTTATGAAAATTATTATGTCAAAGAATTAAGAGAAAAAAAATCTTACAGATCATGTCTGCTGGTGATCATGTAATTAACAACAAGAAGGTTGATCCTAAAAAGGCGAAGGCCAGACATGGAAAGATATTTGTCGGCGGTCTTTCGACAGAGCTCTCCGATGATGATATCAAGAATTTTTTCTCACAATTTGGAACTGTGAGTATAACAAAATAAAACACGAAATAAAAGAAGAAATTAGCAATGATGTAGTTTCTTAGGACACCTTTGGATGATTTTCATCTTGCAAGTGCATGATGATTGTCAATGAAAGAAATTTCTGCTGAGCTTAAATTTTTTTATCGTTTTTACATAACTTTAAGTATTTAAACAAACATGTTTATCAACGTGACATCTTTGATGATCTTTTAGATTGTTGAGGTGGAGATGCCATTCGACAAAACCAAAAATCAAAGGAAAGGATTCTGCTTCATCACTTTTGAATCTGAACAAGTAGTGAACGAGCTGTTGAAGACTTCGAAGCAAACTATAAATGGTAAAGAGGTGAGTAAACGACTTTATGAAACCGAATGTCATCACGGAGGTTCAATAACAGTATTATATAAAATATTATATAATACTGTTTATCTTCTACATACATAAATGATATGATACTTAATAGCCAGTTTTGCTACTGAGTACGTGACGACAAGATTTCTTCTGAACTTTTATAAAAAATTTTTTGTAATTTAGAAAATCTGCTTTTTTTCTCTACTAATAGCGACTATTGTATTTTAAATGTTAAACAGGTTGACGTAAAGAAAGCGACGCCCAAGCCCGACGGAATGATCAGTATGCGTGGTGGACCCGGCGGTCGCGGCGGCCGTGGCGGCAGAGGTGGCAGAGGTCGAGGATTCCAAGGCGGATGGCAAGGTGGCTACGGTGGCGGTTATGGCGGTGGCTACGGCCAAGGAGGATATGGTGGTGGCTACGATGGATATGGATACGACGGATATTACGGTGGGGGTGGGTACGGAGGTTACACCGGCTACGACTACAGTGGATACGGTAATTTCATTGACTACCGCATTGATTAAAATCTATGGCAGAATCGGCGTGTGCTGATCACTGTCGAGATTTTTTCTGCTTTTTTTCTCGTGTGTCTTGTCTTCGGAAAAAGAAGCTACAAGTAAATAATTCAACGGCAGATTATCCGTTGTTACCGTCCCAGTGTATTCAGTAGACGATCATGTTAAATCTTATAGACACCTGAGGAAAATATATGCATATTATGTCTGATTTAATTCCTCCGTCGCTCATCCAAAAGTCGCTTAACTTTTCTCCATTTATCGTGTTTGTGATTAATATCTTTTTTGTATGTACTAACTTTTTGGTTTAATTAAGTAAGCTGAGACATAAGTTTATATTGTCTGCTTCGTTAATGTGTTATTCGATAGTAGACAAGAAAGGGAGTGATCAGAAATTTTATGTATGTATTATATTGGGTGTTAAGTTTTAGTACAATATTATATATAGCTATAATAGATAAATAGGACTTCGAGTATTGGTTTACGAACAAATCAATTTTGATCTGGTATTAATATATTTGAAAATACTTATTTTAATAAATAAATTATACTTTTATAGATTCTAAAAAATGACGCTAATTGGATTAATTGTATCATAGTATCAATTATATATTGATATATACTTGTCAATGATAAACCAATCAATGTAAACCAGTGACTCAAACTCTTTCGAATTATGTTCTTCCATCACATTATGTGATTTACAAATCTGATTATTGAAATTTAAAAAGCTATATACAAAACGAACATAATCCGAATTATTTTCTTTGGATTTACTTCCAAAGCATTGGTTGTTTATTGTACTAATAAACCCAATTAATCTAATCATTTGTTAAGTATATTCTTTTAAGTCCTATTAACATTTAAATTTTATTCATGTAAATGTGCATTTAACGGAATTAACACAAGGAAAAATATAATGTGGGACAACAGATGTGTGTGCTCGATGACAGAAAATGTCATACGTGTATTTTACGATATCTCGATTTTTAAACAATTGTTTAGAATACTTGAAATCAAATTGAAAAAGATGGTCACAATCGATATAAATGTTTTTTTTTATACAAAATTTTTCATCGTTAATAAAATTACAATTATTTTATATAAAACATCTTTAATATTATGGATTTAATAACTTATCGGCATTTAATGTTTATTAATTGACGTGAATTGATATATTTCTTTCTCTTTGTCTCATGAAGTTCCATGGACTCACTGACTTAAAAAAGATCACGCATTTCTGTGTAACCTCATTATATTGATACATAAAACTGTAGAAGTGGAAAATATTAACCCGTTAACTGTCGCAATTCTTATTTATAAATCTACGACTTTGTTTTTATATACATATACATATAAATGATCATTAATTATTGTTTTCGTTATTAATTAAAAATTCGCATTTAATGGGTTAAAACAATACTATGTAGAACACTATTGTATCCTTTAATTTGATCCTGCTTTTTATATCCCATCATATTCCTCATATGCATGACGTTTCTTTCACGTTTCTTCCACATTTCAACTATCATATCACTCGCTATGAAATGCGAAAGCTATTTACACGCTCTTACGACAGTGACAATGACTACTTTTAGCAATGACTACTTTGGTATCTTGTATGATTTCCGAGATTACCTCGCATAAAGGATACAAGCATGACGCAATTGATCTCTATATTACTTTTCTGTTTCATCTAACTGCAGAATTCCAGAATTTTACAATCCGCTACATGTAAATAAAAATATTATTTCAGTCTTAATTAAATTCTTTAATTCCTTAAAGTGATTACACTTTGTCGAGATACAAAATTTTAATTTTAACTATGTGCATATTCTTTTTGATACAGTGATAAGCTATTATCAGTATGATAAATCTTTTTTTCCCTCTTTCAATGTAAACTCTAATTACGCGCATGCCATTTCTAAATTCGTACAAAGTAGTCGAAGTATGTTACAATGCTAAAATCAACAACTGCTCACTGGTCAAGGAAAACTTTTGGAAAATATAACTGTCTTTTTTGCTCATGTAGAATACTAAAACAATGTGTTACAATACGAACAAATTATTTTCAGAATATATTTCATGAACATGTCTGTTTGAAAAAATAATTGTCATATTGATCATGTAATTATTGATATTATATATAAAATAATTGATTTTCATTGATTATAAATATTTTCTGTTTTGAGCGCCACGTGTATAAAATTTTCCTTTTAATGTAGAAAAGGAAATGAACAATTTACATCGATAACTGATTCTATTGTCTCTTTATACCGTGTGTTCCATGAAATGCAGATGGATATGGATATGGCGGTGGTAATTACGACGGTGGATACAGTGGCGGGCGCGGTGGCGCACGCGGTAAAGGTACGCATAATAGCGTCCTTTCTTTTATATTTTTATATCTATACATTCCCTATATGTATATCGTTATACATTTAAAATGGCATATATTCCGAATGAATTATTACGCATTTTCTCATACATTAACTGCATTCATCTACCTGTTACACTTCCTTGCGTTACTCAAAATTAAAAGTCTCCTTTTTATCTCTATTCGTTTCTCTGTCCCTTATTCAAATATCTATTTTTTCTGCCTTTTATACCATTTTTGTTCCACGAGTGGGTAATGTGTATGTATCGTGTATGTACGTGTGAAAAAGGAATGAATGTAGTAGGGGAGAAGTTACTATCTTCGGGAATTGTAATAATTCACGTGGATCGCGCCAAAGAAAACAAAATCGAATTATATAATGTTTAATGTATATTTCGAAAGCAAATTATAACATGCTGTACAGTTATATATCATGATACTGCAAATTATATTATCTGAGATCGTCTATTTTTACCATTTAATTTCTTTTTTTTTTAATGTCCATAGAATCATTAAATTTTATTTAAAAATATATTACTACAATCACATCACAACACAATTCCGTTATGAAGTATATACTTTGATTAAAACTTTGGATATTCCTGAAAACTTCTCCCTTTATATGCAAGATACAGCGATTATATGTTAGTTTTTGGTTTTTTCATAAATTAATGGAAACAGAACCGTCTAACAAAATCACATTCAATGGAATGTTATCCTATTTAGCCTACATTTATCCTATATTGATAGCTCTAGAAATATCAAAGATGGGAAAAGTATAAATTACACAGCCTGCAGCTTACTACCTTAGCCTGTAGCCTCTACATTAATATAGTATAGCTTTCTCTCTCTTACATTTATATTTATATATCTCTGCTCTTATTTTTCTAAATAATTATTTGCGCGATTTGACTTTTCTTTCTATGTCGTTTCTATACATATAGTCTTTATGTACAGTTTCTATACATGTACGTTTTAAGCCTAGTCTCTTGCAAAGATAAACGATGTGATGTATGCTGAGCTGAACGGAAGACGATTAGACTAACAGCGCGTCATGTGGGTTATGTTTCAGGAGGTTCAGGCTACGGTGGCAAGCAAAGGGGTGGTGGTGGTCGTCAGAACCAGAGGCACCAACCCTATTAATAAAGGAACTCTCCTTATTTATGACCGCAATGCAATTCGCATTGTAACTGCCGGTGAGTCGCTGTCCAATTTCCTAATGCTTTTACTTCCACCACTGCACTAAATCATCCAAAGATTTTGCGAAAGCAATGATTTTATATTAGAAAAAATAATGCACAAATTTTCATTGAATTGTGTTTTTAACAAAAATCTAAAATCTTGATTTCAAATAAGCTAAGATATAAAAATTTCAATTTGATTTATTTTAGAAGTTTATGAACAATTATTTATTTTCAATTACGAGTGCAGTTTCTTAAGTTTCTGAAAAAAAACCAAAGCTGTCATATTTTCCTTTTATAATCCTTCACTCGCAATTCTCGTAATACATGGCGGATTAATATCTTATATTTTGCATGTATCGTAAAATTTTATTCATTACTCTTATGTGTCGACCATCATTTTCCACACTGCTATTTCTATTTCAAGTTATGTTTCATTCATTACGCTTTCATTCATATTTAATTTACTATAGTTTATTAACTAAATTAATTTATGTGATTTAAGGTAATGTGCAACATGAGTAATTAAAAGATTAAATCCTTTCTCTTCTTTTCAGGTTTCGCAAGCCGCGGTTTCCGTTCACAATCACAATATTACAACTCGTCCAATCATTCCATTCATACATCAACATCGGCCAATGTTAAAAAAAACAGGACTCGAGTAGCATGAAAATTTACAGAAACCGTTCCAATAACATTTTGTTAATTTTGTTTTTGTATATACATAATACGTGCTTGCTTTTTTTCAATACACAAAAGATTTGCGTACGTGCGCACACGCATTGTATATCGTGATTTCTTATTATAATAGATTATTTTAATTTTTTTTATGAAGTCACACGGCGGCAAGAGAATCATGTAAGCGGTCAATGCTTTTTACATAGCATGCAAAAAAGACGAGAAAAAATTGAAAAAAAAAACCACATGCTTATAATGACCGTGTGAATTAATATAAAAAGGATTCTTCCTTATTAGTAAGATATAGGATTAAATAAATTCGTTTTGTGTACATAATATATACATTTATTCTCATATATTCTCATATATACATTTGTAGTTTTGCTCTGACCTCCTATATGGCAATTTTTTTCTTTTTAATACCACGACATGTACACAAGATTTATGGCTAAACAGTGTAGAGATCATCATTTATACAGTAGATTTGAATAAAAGACTGACACAAAAAGGATTAATCGGATTTATTAATAGAACTGATGCTCTCATAACCGATCCCGTTATAGCACACGTGTGTAAAAACCGTCAGCTAAGCTTGCAAATTGACAGTATGTTTGGCGTGCGCTACGACAGGATTCTCGCTTGATCGTAGAGAACAGCGCTTGTACATTATATTTTTATATCGTCAAATTCATTCTAACATGACGAGATTGTCACAAAATTTTTAAAGTACAACAGACGATATATTATAGTACAATATTGGGATTATTGTTTTTTCATCAGAGTACTGTTCTGGATCTTATGTGTCACAGAAGTATTACATTTAAAGGGATGGTCTTATGTTAGCGATTTATTTAAAATAAATTATGTTTATATATATACATCAGTTGGTATTTTTTAATTGCACCATTAATAACCAACTATTCCACAAATCCTGCAATTTTCCTTTTATCTAAATCGAAATTTAGAACATTCTTACGAAAATTTGTGCAGCTCGAAAAGATGGCTGTACATTTCTTTTGAAAAAGTTTAAATGCAACTTTGTAAGAGTTATTCAAATTTCATCTGTGTAATTATATCTATTTCGGCAATTTATTCATAAGCCAGATGTCTAATGAAAGCATATTTGAATAATAGTTTAACAGAGATGATTCAAAAGAATGCGTTAGTTTGTACAAAACTGTTATTTAGCTAATAGTAAATATATCTGTCCAAAATAATAAATAAGACTCGTGAAAAGTTAAATAAAAACACTAGGAAATACGGTGAATACGAGTCAGGCGCGGTTAATGGTGCGCAAAGAAGTAATACAATTTAAATAAAATTGTTACATAAATTTATTGATAACATATAGTACGTTTCGGCTCATTCTTCGAGACATCTTCAGCAAAGTTACAACAAAAAGAAAGCGCAGTCGATGTTGAGGAGAGGAGCTTCCTCGTCGAGGAGATGTATAAATTAATCGACACAATAGATTGAATAATACTGTGTTACAAATGAAGATAAATAGAGTACAGAGCACGTCTTGTACATCAGCGGCAGTCAACGTTACACAAGTATTATTTAATATTTTTTGTGATGTTCAGATGGCACGCTTTGATGGCTCCAGAATCGACTATTTATAAAATAGACAATTACCGACGTTGAGCCTGAGCTATGTTTCATTATTCGAGCTTAATAACTCGTATAACGTTTATACATCTCCTCGACGAGGAAGCTCCTCTCCTCAACATCGGCTGCGCTTTCTTTTCGTTGTAACTTTGCTGAAGATGGCTCGAAGAATGAGCCGAAACGTACTATATGTTATCAATAAATTTATGTAACAATTTTATTTAAATTGTATTACTTCTTTGCGCACCATTAACCGCGCCTGACTCGTATTCGCTGTATTTTCTAGTGTTTTTTATTTAAATATATCTGTTTTGCCTTCAACGGATGTAAATAATAGTTATTACTTACTTTTTCTTTGCTTTGAATAGGATTTTTCAAGAAAGAGTTTTAAATTACAAGAAGCATTCCAATAAATAGTTCTAATTTCTATTTGTCGGAAAACGTATATTCGATCCGTGAAAGAGCGGAATCTGGTAAGTGATTGAAACACGAGAAGGCGTCATTGAGATCACTATCTTGGAGATTAACGAGCTAGAGCTACGAGCTCTATGTTAATTAGTAGCGCTACTAATCTCATCTATCTAAGATTAGTCTATTCCCCACTTAACGTTCTCGTTGATGACAATTGCACCTTAACTAAATTTATTTAACTACTTTAACTGATTGAACTGATTGGATGAACTAATTTTGCAATTTTCTTCAATAGTATCAGAACTTTATCTGTCATCTTATTACCCTTGTATGCGCGAAAAATGCGAACACGTAATACGTGTATGCATTTAAAATTAAACAGCAATGTTTCTCAATTTCAATCACAAAGTGCCGCGCTGCACTTTTGCATTTCCATGCAAAACGTTTCGAAAAAATTGTAAAGAGAACAGCAATAAATTGCAGCTCCTAAATTGTACGTAGCTAAATATCGCTGTAGAATACCATTTTGACAAAGTTGTTCAAGAGAGACAAAGTGTTTCGCCGAATCCAGCGAGACATAAAGTTTCATCAATTTAGTTCGAAGCAAGAGAAGTGCATTAAGTTCGTCGCTAACAGTACGTGTGCCTGCACTTTTGCCTGGTACTTATCGCCAACTCGGAGAGACATCCAGTTTATCGGATTCTTATTCTTAAGGTTGGGGACACATAGCAAAAGAGAACATAGAAACTTCAGCAGAAAATAAACTTGAAAAAACGAATTGCTCGAAGATAACAAAATCTACCGGTGTTTAAATTCGTGTTCTATGTCGACTCTTCGTATCTCAATTTCTCGCGAGATCTTTTATTATAATAGTAAAAAATATTTACTACTATTCAACGTGTATTTATGCAAATTTAATTAACTTAAGTTTTCCGAATCTTATATTGTTCTTAACGAAATTTTTGTGACAATTATGTTCAAAGAAATCAATGCAAAAGAAGCGATAAATAAAATGCGAAATATTTCCAACATCACTTTGATATTGAAAATATTGCAGGAAAGTGTATCTTTCAGAATTGAAAAGGATTCATTTAAAATGCGCTGATCTTTTCAACGCAAATAATTAATGCAAAAACGCAAGTAATTTGTCTCGACATGTAAACACTATCGATCCGAAGAACTTTCGATACGTTATCGCGTTATGTATTAACGTCGAATTCAATTTTAGTCTACATCGATTTCCACCGACCGGATCCCTTGGGATTTCACGCCACACGCTCGTTCAAGATTTCGTAATCGGTCCAACAGGTCAACAGTAACTTCTGGTCACTATCCGGTAATGCGATAGCCTGGTTTTGCAGTAAACAATCCTCGGTTACGGTACGATGGCTGTCTCGCACTTTGTGGCAAAGCCACCCCATCAAATATCGAATGTTGCACGTAGAATCCGTCACGCAGGGGTGGAAATGCAATTAATCTTTGCTAAAGTAGCACGGATTAACCCTTTGACTTCGTTACAACTTCAGATTATAAGTTGGTACATATTGAATTTTTATAACTCTTTTCAATGTAAAAAGACCACTTGATTACTTGAGAACTAAAAGAAAATATACGAATTTATCTATTTTAAAAAAGTTTAATTACATAACAAAAAGAAGCGATTTACACTCTCTAAATTGGAATCAGTGTATTATTCACTGATTTGCAATGCTGTTATAACTGTGATCATCAATGATTATTCATCAGGATTGTCCGTTCATAAAATATTCCGTGCATAAAATATAAATAATCTACATTACGTGTAAACAACGTAAACTATGCAGACTATGTAAATTATATACAAAGTGTCATGTAAACTTTAACCCATAGGTTAACCCTTAAACACACCGATTCTGTAAAATACGGAAACACATTTTCGAGTCTGGGAGACTTTTTCAACTTTGAGAAGCTATAACTTTGACTACAATCAATATTTTTCAACAAATTTTTTTAAATGAAAGTTCAGAATCTCAGAAATGTGACAGCACAATCGGCATTGCCGAAAAATAATTTATTGTGAAGTTATAAAGGAAAAACCATTAAGCAAAAATGAGAAATTGGTCAAAAATCCACTTTTTCTTCACAAAATCATATCTTCGCAACAAAAAACTTTTGAGGACTATCAAATACGGCGTTTTAAAGCTAAAAAGTCATACTTTCAAAAAAAAAAATTGTCATTGTCATTTCTATTAAAAAATATACTTATGTAACAAAGCGAATATGAGGTATTTTTGATTAATTCGTATCTAAAATTGAAAATTGATGTGTGTCATGATATATTTCGTAAAAAGCTCCCTTTTCTAGAGACTATATAGTATTCTAACTTTAGGCAGAGTATATGCGAGTAACATCCGCGAACGGATGTTTGAACGTGTTTTGTCCAGCTTTCGCAACGTCAATGTAAAATATATCACAAAATGATATGTAAAATACAAAAAAAGTTTTGCTTACACACAATGGTAATCCCATAGACCCCAACAAAACTTTGCTGCCGTGCCGTTTGAATTCTAGTTGACCAATGAAGTTGATCAACCATATCAATCGAAAGAAAAGATTTCAAAATGGGTCTCTCTGACCTACTTGTGTGTTTAAGGGTTAATGGATAGAAGATTTGAAATTGATATGTATAATAATATAATGAAAAATTGATATATCATTTTCTTTAATTTTATAATCGGGATGTCTTATCCTTTCCGCGATTGCGATGGTCTGAGGCATCGCGTCGTCATTGGTCTGCACGATATTCAGATCACCGCGCCGAGACGTACCCAGTTTGCACTTCCCCTTTTTGAAACAAAACGAGATTTATTATTATTATTGTAATTTATCAACACTTGTTAATATTTAGCCAATAACGAAAAAAAGCGACTTTTTAATTAACTTCCAACAATGATAATATAAAGTGAAATTTTTCGATAAGAATCTTGAAAAAGTTTTTGACGATGGTCATGCTCAGATGCAGTTTTTTATCAATTATAATAATATTCGTATTTCGATGATAATTGCTAAAATTAATTATTTAAAAATATACTGAAACTTGAGTTAATAATAATCTTATTTAAATATTTTAATTTTATTTCAATATCTTATTTAATTGCTTCCTGAGAATGTACTAACTTTGTTTCTCTTCATTTCGAAATCACTCGTAAAAATAGCGTTTTGACATGATTCCATCAAAATTCGAAAAGCAGGAATTATAGTTATAATGACAAGAACGCCGTTTTACATTTTAGATTTCTGTAAAAGCAATCTTGCAATTACATTCTTTATCAAGTTTCGAACGTAAGTTAGACGAATAAAGGAAGACGAAGCCTATAAATTTACCAGTCCGATGTCCAAGTGCAGTGCGCTGCTGTCATGACAGTCCTGGCGGAAATTAAGCTACCGCCGCAAAGCCATTGGATATTATTGTAAGCACCGAAACCTACGGCCGCCATGTGCAAAAATTCTTTTGCTTTCGTGCCATCGACTACCAATCTGTGCCCACTCAAGGCGCATAGCGATGTGTTGACGGGCTTCCGATTTAATGTCGGCGCCGGTGGTAGTATGAAACTGTAGACAGTTTTCGCGCTTTCCGCGCATTCTAAAGAGAAGAAAACATTAAGATTTTGGAGGACACAAAGCTCGAGACACCAAATTTATATCTCAACCGATCTTTTTGTTTGACAAATTATGTTTTCTTATCTTGCTTTTCAAGATCTCATTAATATTAATAAAATTTCACTTTACGTGTTTACGTTATAATTTTAGAGAAATGTTTATGCAAACTGGCATGATAAAAGATATTTTAACCATTTTCCACTCGACTTTACTGATAATGTCTATATTGCCGATTTGGCACTAATAAGCTTATGTCAGTAGAAAATGTTTATGTGCATCCATTCAAGAGATGCTTTTGCGTATTATAAGACTGTATAAGACATGTTCTTACGTAAAGAATTCTAAGGTGAGGTATGGACCAATTTAGTTTCATTAAACTTAGTTTTGATAGGTATTGAAGATGTTCTGGCAATTCTTATCAGAGAATGGATTTGAAAAGAAATTCCTATTTACTTGCTCGTGCTACAGATCCCCTTGATCCCGATGTCAAAGGTCGCGATGTATTCGTTCGTCTTGTAGGTTCTGGTTGTAGCGCAGAATTTGTTGTTGGGCAACACACTATCGGATCAAAACCTAAAAATCCGCAGGTTTGACTGGGCAATTTACCAGCTAACAATTCCTGATAAACTTGCGGGCAATCATCTACAACTCTGCACACGCCCGCAGAATTGTTGATCACGCATGACTCTGAAAAATACATTAGACGCATTTAACGTAGTTACGAATTCTTGTTAAAGATAAAATTGAAGATGACTATTCGAAGATATTTTTTTCTCGATTCGAGTTTTTTTTTTCGTCTAAAAACTCAAGTCTTCAGTGAGACTTCAGGCTTAATTATTTATTAGCTTTAAGATGCTTAAAGAGGAAGAAAAATCAGTTAAAATAATTTTAAAGCCTTAGTAAAAATTGAAAGAAAATATTGCACATGTCACTGATTGATATAGTTATAAATACAGTAAGATTTTACTGATTCCGATTTAAAGAATATAAATAGCTTATATTAATTCTTGTAATTTTGTATAATAACTTGCAGGTTTTTAGAATCGTCTAATCGATTTATTTTTACTCAAACTCTTACACTGAAAAGAAAAAAATTACTAAACTTTAATAAATATTTGTTTGAATAGTTGCAATGAAATATTTACTAAATGTAAATAAATATTTATTTAGTACAAGAATCATTAATTTAATTTAAGTATTATTTTTTCTTATAGAGTAAATATTTATGTATTAAGTAAGTATTTTATTATTACTATTCGAACAAATATTTATTAAAATTTAGGAATTTTTCCTCTCAGTGTATGTTTCGAATTAATCGATATTGATCATTGCTCATACAACATCCTTATGTTAACAGATTTTTAAGAAAATATACGTTTTCTTATTATCATTTTAGCATTGGTCAGATTAAATTAGCATTATTTTCAAATCAATATATCTCTACATAAAAGTGTGTAAATACACTTCGATACAATGAGGAAAATTTCTGTTTATTTATATACATACTTACATACATGTATGTGTTTCCTAAATTACAAGCCAACTGTCTTGTTCGCCAAAACCGTTCTTCTTCGTTCTTCAACTTGTTCCCTCGCGTGCTTTCATCCCTCCCGTCGTCGTTTTCCCTCGAGTGGATGTTCCGATACGTCTCCTTCTTGCAACACGATATGATTAGGATTGCGCGACTTTACTTCGTTCGCCCTGCGAGTTAGCTACATCACTTACTTTTTCCGGCTCCGGTCACGTCGCCGTATCATATTTCAGGCAGCTTCTTGTCCGCCTGCAGCGGTCACGCGAGATTTCCACGTTTGCCCCAAATAACGCGTCGTCGACCTCTTTCACTCCGCCGTCCGCTGAAATCGCGTTCTCTCCGTCCCGTCCGCGGCGTATCGGGTTCTCGCCGCAACTGGTTCCCGGCCATTTACGTCCCTATTGTTGACATCCGTTTCGTGCTCCGTTTGCTTTGCGACGGAATCCCGCGCGGTAATTTATACGGACTGTATACTTAGTGTGCTTTTATTCCGAAATACTGTGTGTATTATCGCAACAAACGACCGAGTGTGTCACTTTAGGCTCTCTCTCTTTATCTTTCACTCTCTTATTGCCGGATCTCCACAGTATCAGCTTTTCGGCACGGCATAATTAAGTGGTAACCGACAAGCGGAGCATGCAAACACGATACGAAACATGAATAATCATAACGCAAATCCTTCCCCCCTCGTCTGTTTGATTGCCTCGTCATAGATAACGCAAGATGCGACAGTTACCGCCTAATAAATTCCACGCGTAAATCCAGCTTAATTAAATATAAACGCGCTGAATATTTGAGGCAACGTGAGCGCTCGATTGACCGGCTGTCCCCATAGTCCGCATAACTTGACGTGAGACGTAGTTAAATATTCATAATTGGCAACTACGTAACCGGAAGCTATACACAACAATCGACAATTATGCGCGTTTCGTGCAATAGCCGGTTTAGTAAGATTTCAAGACCATCCTAAATCTGTATGTCTTTTAATCCTTACAATAAAATATGAAAGACACCTTATCCATACAAACTTGAATATCGAGTCCGACTACTTTTTTCATCTAAAGTTGAGGGTTTAAAAAAATTTTTTTTTAATTCATAAACATACTTTCAAGTTTCTAAAATAAATGTCTGTATTTGAAAAAAAAAAAAAAAAAGTTTTATTTGGTATTTTGAAAAAAAAGTAGCTTAATTACTTTTGAAATGTGTCAAGAAACTTCCTTAGAGTGAAACTGCTCGGACACCAAATACCCATGTTTGTAGAGTAAGGGTTAATAAAGAGTAAAAGACGGGATCTCCGAATTTAGGTAAATTCGAGACAGAGATTGGAATGATTGTTCTGTAATTATTTAATTACTTATTCGCTGTCATCTAGATAGTATCATGTTATAGGAGAAGGTTGACTGTAGTACGCTTTAAATATTTAAAGCCGTTTACAACATCATGATTTAACATCGGATTGTATTATACAATTTGTACTCGCTATTACTTAAGTTAACCTGCGCGTCGAGTATACAGCGAAGAGTTTATATTTTCTACGACGCTGTCATACGTACGCGTTGTGGAAAATATAAACTCTTTGCTGTATAGATTTAATTAATGTAATTACCGTACATGTACGAAGATCGATCTTTCATCGCCAAGACTCTCGCGCTCAATGTTAAAAATATCTATTCTTTTTATATTTTATTTGGAAAATTTGTTTGAAATTAAGAAGATCGAAAAGAGGCATACTTAGATGATAATCTCACAGAGTCATTAAAAAAATGTTTACTTATGTAATACGATAAAATCTTGTAAAAAAAGTACTTAAATTCGCGAAACAAATTGCTACGAGTCACGATTATCATTAGTGGAAACATCGAGACCTGATGTATATATAAATGAAAAGATTATTATTATAATAATAAATATTATAAAAATGTAAAATTATAAATTATGCAATGCATTCTAAAATAGGATTATGTTGCAATAAACTCAAACTTGTTTTCGAATTTCTTTTAAACTTTGATTGGATTTTTCCGCAACTAAATAAAGAGTTACACTGTTAGAAATTTCTTAATGACTTTTAATTAACATGTAAAGGAAGCTTGGTTCAAGTCCATAAATGAAAAGTAATGAATGAAAAATAATGCAGTATATGAATATTCATTTACTAATGTCTTAAATTTTATTAACGTTTGTATTACTTGTTTGTATTATTTCATTTACGGTTGTATTAAAAGTATATTAAATTTCAGTACACTTATATATTTTAATTCATTTAAACTTAATTTCATTAACATGTACATTAAAAATCATTTCAGTTACGAGTGATTTAAATATTATTTACCATTGTACATTAAAAGTTCATGAAATTTCATGACATTTTTAACAGTGTACGTTAACATAAATAACAAAATCATTATTATATTAAAATACAGAATTATAAATTATGCAATGCATTCTAAAATAGAATTACATTGCAGCTAATTCGAATTTGTATTCGAATGTCTTTCAAACTTTAAATTGGATTTTTCCGTAACCAAATAAAGAGTTATATCAATCAAATAGTATTAACAATACTAATTAAATGTTAAGCTTCTATTTTTTAAATTCCTCTCAACTGTATTAAGAAATATTTTTAATCTTGCGGGTATATTGTAAAGTATTAGCATCAACTTTCATCTGCCAAAGATATTAATTACAATCCTTGGCAGATGAAAGCTGACATTAATACTTTACATATATCTTCATTGTTGTTTATTGATAGATAAACTAGTCATCATATCGTCATTGATACACTACATCAATTATTTTAATAATCCTGATACAATACAGCAAGTATCTTAATAAGCCTAAAGTGTGAAGTTGCCATTTAATACCGTTGTTCTTCGATGATTCCGACAATTAAATTATCTCTGCGTTGTTAATTCAGTCTGTTAAACGATTTGATAGAAAAAAGATGTCTTTGCTACATGCGTTTAACGAAAGAAAGACGGCGTTATAATAAAAATTATAAGTGATATCACAATTAATCCTGTGAATAAAAATGACGAAAAAATCTCAATGCCCAAAAATTGTACTTACATAATATAATTATTTTAAAGCTCTCTTACCGGCACCTATTTAAATAAAGTATATATGATTCTCATCCTTTCACGCAAACACAGATGCAATGACGGAAGCTGTTACACAAATTGCGCAAATGAGTCTAATTTTATACGACAGTATGCTAACAAGTGTCGTAGACTAGTCGCGCGTAGTTTGATATCTCTCTCGCGTTAATATCTCTTTTTTTTTACATATCAACCCAAAACTTCTACGCTATTGTTATGACACTTAGCGATATCCTCGTCGACAAATACAGTGATTTTGTTTAGACTTGACGAACGTGATGTCATGCAATTTTTTTCATTAAGGTCACGTTCGTCAAGACTAAACAATATTTATTTACTTATTTACGTATCTTCTATACATTGATTAGCGACTTGGTTTCCCCAGTTTTTTTTTAAACAAAATGACTTACTTATCGAGAGCCCGTCTGCGTTTGCCGCTAGACGAACCTCCCACTTAGTTGTATATTAAAGTCTTTTTATACAATAGCCTATATTATTATATTATTATTCTATCATTAACATTATTATTAATTATATTGTAACATATTGAACATAATTACATTGTTATCTATTAATACTATTATCGCTAATAATAGAGATAATATCTCTATTCTTAATAATAGTAGATAACAATATGTTAATAATAGTAGACAAAATCATATTTAGTATTTTAATTAGATCGGAAAGCGTGAGCGGACGAAAAAAGAGAAAATGCAATATCCTCCTGAGACAAACCGAGATTACTCATCTAAAGTTCGTCCCCAGCATCAGCCGGGTATAATTAATATATCTAATTAATCTAGCTACAATTACAATGAGATTACGTTTCCCCACACGTGGCTCAGAGCTTCAAATACGATATGCTACTTATATCCAAATAGTTTTACGCCATGGCCTCAGGATTAATTATTTGTGACGTCAAGAGAATTACATATATGTACATAATGTGTGACATCTGAATATCTAGTAGTTTTATTACATCCTCTTACCGCAAAATTACTCGCCGTGAGAAATATTCGCCGACGCAAAATATTGTATTTCGCAATGTTTCCTTTAGGAAACGTAGAAAACATTTGCGAAATACAATATTTTGCAACAGCTAACTGTTTGTCGTCTGCGGCGCGATATAATGCATTTTCTTGGAACGTACATCTTGAAACGTTTTGCTTTGAGCGTTCGTCGAAATAATTTCTTCGTCGTGGAATACGGACCAAAGAGTGCCACGAAATCGGCGCTCTTTGGTCCATATATCCACGACGCAATATTTACCGATAAACATCGAATTTTACAATTTTTTTTCTTTGGTCAACATGGAAAACGACATCTAGGCGCAAATACTGAATGAGAATCAAACCGACACCGTCCGCGGCTAAACACACACTGTCCAGTCTCGAGTTTTGCTGAGAGGTAGTAAGCACTATACGGAGGATAGCAAACTCTCAAGATCGGACAGAACTTGTCTAGCGCTGCTGAACGAGACAGCGAGAGAGAGTATTTCCTTCTTATTTTCTACATTATTCTTACGTAATTCTCGAACAACTCTCCGCGGGATTAAAGGGATTCGCATTTAAAGATTTAACGTCCCTATAAGCGCTATAATATTCCTACAATATTATACGAATATTAGAGGAGAAGAGGGTATTATATGGCTACTGTGGTTACCACCATTGGAGATAATGGTGGTAACCATAATGTCCACAATAGCCATAATACCCTCTACTCCTCTATTAAAAATTAAAACAATATTCCGAAAATATAATATTTTTTAATGTTATAGGAATATTATATTAATGTCATATGTTCGCTTTACACAATATTCGTGGTATATTATTTCAATATCCGTGAAACGAAAATTATGAAAACGTTCTACGAATATTGTTTTTGTTCAAAAATCAATGTAAATTATTATGCATGAAATATTCATAAACTTTATAATTATTACATTTATACAAGTTATAATATTCTCGATAATTAAAAATATTTACTTCTCATATAATATTCATATAATATTATATTCATACAACACTTTTTATTAATATTAAATAATATTGTAGCGGTTATAGGGGTAGGACATATCGACACTGGAAAAATTTTTCGAGCGAACGTCCGGTTCGTCACTCATAATATAATATAATATAAATGGTCCTGCGTCGAGTAATTTCATCGGCGCGTCTATCTCGACGAGATATCTTGGCCGGATTTTGTAAATCGATCGATTTCAAGCTTATACGGCGTGTATTTATGACCCAATATGTGGCCGCCGTGGGTGTCCGCGTTGCCCACTCGCTTGACCCTTATCCGCCCACCTAGCGCGAGCTTTAACCGTACATTAAACATCCAATTGTGCGAATGTCCAATTAATCAACCCGTATAATCCAACCCGAATGTCCCAATTATCCCGCCCACGGGACGAGTGAGCGATAACGCTGTCGTTACAAGGTGCGATGAGGGAAGTAAGTAAAGTTGCCGGGTCTCATAATCTGCCCCCTCCCCCCCCATTACATTGAGATTATGAGAACCGGCAACTTTACTTACACTCTGGATAGCCCAGCGGGTAGTTTCAGCCCGCCATCTGCCAGTCAATTCACGTGAAGTGAATTCGAGGAGCCAATCGAACGCAAAGTGACAGAACTACAACGTGAGTCTGTCACTTTGCGTTCGATCGGCTCCTCGAAACGGCCGCTGTCCGTTCGTAGGCGGCTGTTTCGAGGAGCCGATCGAACGAAGGATCGCGACGGCGGCGGCAGCATGTCCCACCTCCACAAGTCCCGTAATCACATCTTCTGAGTTTATTCGCGTCACACTGTCGGAAGTGTCCTATGCTACAGAGACCTCCCCCGACGGTCTGGTCCGGGGATGAAGGAAGAATCAGGTCCATCTAGAAACAAACGGAAGACGGCGGATAAAGAGAAAGAGAGCGAGGGAGAAAGAGAGGATGGGGGAGGAAAGATGACACGTGGAATTTCATTATCTGGTGGAGTTTGAAGAGAAAGAAAGAGAGAGAGAGAGAGAGAAAGAGTGAGTCGCGTGAGATGTTCTGAAGAGGATTACATTTGAACGAGTAAATCTGGCTGACTGAGAACGCGGTGCAGTCGTCCGAACACAAAGCGTGCTCGAAAAGCAAATGACTCGCAGATTAACTCCTGCCCCGAGGCAATCTCCTTTTTATCGTTCAACCCCTCCCTCCCCCCGTCCCCACCCTCTCGACACTTGCGATAAGAAAAGGTTTTTTAACGACTAAAAGTAAGAAGTTGCGGTAACATATAAAAATTTGTCCCAATTAAAAAATCTGTTATTATAATTAATTAATTTTTTTAACAAAATTAATTTTTTTAATTCCCCAATTAATCCACTTCGCTTCGAGTTTCGGTATTCATACTTTTACATTTCCCCGAATAGATCGATGAATTGAATCGTTTATAATAATTAAGAATGATATGTATTTTTTATATCCATATAAAAATTACATCAGTATTTAATTTCTGTAAGCAATTAAGCAGTACGTAATTTTTGTAAATTTTAAATTTTCGTCGTAACAATTTATAATAACACAATAAATTATTTTTGCAACGAAACACTCATGGTAATATTTGCGACGAAATACGTGGTATTGCGAGGCTACGAACTATTGCGGAACTTTCTCATCGATATGGGTAAGTCTGAAAGGATCTTCGACGTCTTGCAATCATTTCTAGTTCCGTACTTCTCTCCAGGGCATTATGAGATAACTTACATTACGTGTCACAAATCTTCAAAGAGTTATATGTCACCGTGCTTGAAAAGTTCGTTTTCGAAACATGTACAACGCTATATCCTACACATATTTTACATTTACAATATTGCATCATATTAATATGTTGAGTAACTTGCGACAATATAACATTTTAGGGTGTAATTCCGGAGCTACAAACAACTCTGTATGTACAAAAGATAAATGTAAATAACCTTTATATTCATAAATCCAACATGTGCTTTTAAAAAGTATATATGTACTAGGGGGAATATAAAACACGCAATTTTATGAATAAACTGACATTTTCAAATATATGCCATACCGATAAAATATTTGCCATGCTTAATGATTCATAAACATCGAGAAATACACAAATAATCCGCTCTGCTTTTATTCATTATAATTATTATTGTAAGCTATAAAATTAATAGAATTTAACATCTCGAATTATTTCAGTTATCAAATAATTTCATTATTAAATAACCAAGATATTATTTTCAATTTTACAATTAACGAGAGAAGATGCTTTATCTTTCTGGATTACAAATCTTACAGCTTAGCTTTCTAATTTTTATTATTACAAATTTTGATAATGCTTAAAAATTAAAGTTCAATGAAGTTCTCTTGCGATTAAGAAAAAACATTTTGTTAGCTAAATTAAACTCCCTAAATCTATTGAATGCTGTTTATAATTTAAAGTTGTTTTATCTTGATATTTTTTGAAAAAGATTTAGCGTATAATATGCTTGAATCTTTTATCATTATAAATCTCTCGATATTTACTATTTTATCAGAGGATATATCATTTTCAGACACGCGTAAAAAGACTGAGATTTAATTCATTTAGATTTAAAGGCAACTATTTTTTTCAATACATTTATAAAAGTTTCATATCCGTGGCGAACGTTCGAAAATAGATTACGGACACGCGTACAACACGACAATAGATTTTATCGTACGACTGGATTGAGGAACATCATTCCGATTGCTTTTGCAGATTTATTCGCGCTACTATATAAAAACCGAGCAGTTTGGTTCCCGCCATTAAATTGGTGAATTGCGGTCATTCGCAATTTACAAATATATCTTTCGATCACGGGGGCGTCGCGACGCAAAATTGAAAAGTCGAATAAAAAAATATCGTGTTTTTTCCATGCGTTAAAAAAATCAAATGTTAAACAAATTTACAAAATGGATGATACTAAAGTGAGCAAGGTTATTAAAATTGGACATAAAGTTGGATGCTTGATCGTTGCTTTGTGCACTGAGAAGCGAAATGAGTAAGTTGACAAATATATTAATGGCTTCGTTACGTACATGTTGTAATTAAAAAAAACGATCTCTCCATATACAAGTTAGAAAACGAAGTAAATCCAACTCTCACAAGCAGTTATTTAAGTAATTAAAGACATAAAATATATTATAAAGACACAATAAATTATGCAAGCAATGTTTCATATAATTTGTTTAATAGAGTATAATGAAATTCGTAAATTAAAAGCAAGAAAGTTCTCAAAAAATTAAGTAAAATATTGTATTATATTTATTTAAAAATTTTTATTTCAAACAGTTTTTATGAAATATAAGAGCTTAAAGCTAATCAATCAAAGATTACAGTCATCTGTCAAGCGGTCACTATTCACATCAGCTTTAAACTCTCAAAAACTACTGCTTGAAATAGAAATTTACAAATAACTATTTTATTTAATCTTTCGAAAATTTTCTTGGTACAGTATTTCGTGACTTTCGGGACATCTTGTATATTGCTTTACATTCCAATTCATTTCGAATTAAAATTATTAAGGGTGGAATTCTAATATAAAATTAGAAAGCGATTTCTAAAGTTAAATTTTATTCTTTTTCTTCTTAATGAAAAGCTTGAACATAGAAATATGTCTTTGGTTATCCATCCACCTATCAACACTACAGTTTAATCAGAGTGCCGTCCTTAACACAACTCTTCATTAAGAATATCACATTACGCTTTTCCTTGAAGCAAGTGAACATGTGTGACGCTACTTTGAATTCCCCCAAGGACTCCAGGACACCATGTATCACCGTGAAGCTGAAAGGGGCTTAATTCAACCTTTCGATATATCTGGTGCGGAATTGGATGCGGAGTAAGGTGTCTACGCGACAGATTAATGAAACAGCACACCGTGGTCATGCCGAAGTCGAATGCGAACGTGCGAGATGAAACGGCGACGTTTGGCCGACCGTTTAGTTTACCTCGATCGAATCGTGCTCCACTCGTCTACCCTAGCCGGACATTCGTCGCACATGCACATGGACTTTCGGGGGGTCACTCGCTTCGTCGGGGATACGCCCGCTTACCGGGGACTTGCGAACCCCGCAAGCGTGTCACGGGTGGTCTACGGGATGCGGGTCGCTCGAGTTTCGGGACTTTGACTCCCCGAAGGAGTTTCGGATCCACCTGAATCATGCATGCAGAAACGGAGGACTTTGGCTGGCGAGAATCTTAGCTTACGTATATGTTAAAGTTGAAAATTCTCGGTTGCGGTAAAGTTGAAAATCGCGCGCGGTAAAGTACGTAGTTTAGAACCGTTGCTCTCGAAAGTGATCTCGAAATTCAATAGAGGATATTGTGGGCTTATTCCAAACGATATTAGTTTGGCTAATTTTTTTTTAGATGTCTGAAAGAAGTGTTCTAAACTTATCATATGTCATAAATAGTAATAATCTGTAAATAACTCAATCATTCTCGGATGAAAATTTTTCTCAGAACTTTTATACAAATTGGAATTTTTCTCAGAATTTTTCATATACAATATATGAATTTTGAAATATTCTGAGATAAAAAAATCTAAGAAATTTTTTAAAAAAGTTATAAAATTGTGTATAAATTTTAAAAAATTCAGAAATTTACTTAAAGATTCTGAAAAATTACTTAAGAAATGATACATTTGATATATAATCTTTTTTTACATCTTTTTCTTTAATTTTACTAACATTGTGTCTGTACAACAAACCTGGCAAAAATTTTTTTTCTAATTTTTATACGAATTGAATATTTTATAGAAATACTGAGAAGATCTACATTTTTTTTCAGAATTGTTCATATATGTGAATTCTGAAATATTCTAAAATTCGTATAAAATATCTACGTAAATTTTAATATTTTTCAAAATTTCTATACAATAATTTAACACTTTTTAGAAAATTTCTGAGATTTTTATCTTAGAATATTTCAAAATTTATATATAAGAAAAACTAAGAAAAGATATAGATTTTCTCAATATTTCTGAAAAGTGTTCTAATTTGTATAAAAGTTATGAAAAAAATTTTCATCAGGGAATGGTTGAGTTATTTACAAGTTATTACTAATTATAACATATGACATACTGAGTTTTGGAACATTTCTCGGTTTAGTTAAGGAGCTGCCAACATCTAGAAAAAAAGAATAAGCCAAATTAACATCGCTCGGAATATACCCACATATCTTCCTTTTCTATGACATCGCGTTAATTCGAGTCAACGTTTATCAATGCGAAAATAAATCCTTTCGTACGCGTTTGTAAAAGCGTAAAATTGTCATCCGGCGGAAAATATTTTCGGCAATAAAAAGTTTAATCTATGATTCTTCATTCTCATTATTCAACAAGCGTAAAAATTATCGATTTATGCGAGCAAAACTTTTCTCGTGGGGCGTGCAGCTTTCGTTCACTCTTACTGAAAGGTTTTATTTGTTGCCGTTTGTCAAGCGTTGATAGTTCGCAGTTCGTTTTAATAGAAATGCAATCGTGTATTTTCAAATTAACACGTTTTATCGGTCGCATCATAAATCGCATAAGTACTAACGTGCTCGAAGTCTGATTTTCCGAAAAACCTCAGCATTTTATAATAATTAAACTTGCGTTGTTAAGCAAAAATAATTGCTGTACGTCAGTAAATCAGAAGCGATTCGCCGGGAAATTGGGGGCGCGACGTTTTAAGGATATTATGAGGAAATTACTGCTAATATATCTTGAAACGCCGCGGAGAAAATTGCCGCGGCGCTCTATCTATTTTATAAAATGATATGAAAGAGCCAGCGGGATACGTTTCGAAGGGTGGTCGATAGGGGCGCATTTCGCAATATTCCCTGCGGTTGCTTTTAGTTTTCCTCGACGATGTACCAGCGCTATAAGACGATATAACAAGCCGTGACGTACCTCACGGTCGTGGTTCGGGTCTGGCTGAGACTTGGGTTCCTCGTTACAGATGCCCGATAGCCTCTCCTAGGGCAGCAAATCCACCAACCGCTGCAGGCAGCCGACAGGAAGTTCTCCCTGAAGTGCTTTGACATAAACCCGTAAACTATCGGGTTTATACAGCTGCAATGCCCACATTGGATTAAAGGCACGATCGGATCGAAGGTCGCGTTAATCGCCGAAATGCCGCCAAAATGCGCAGACCCGCGTCGCGTCTATGCAGCCGCTCGTAAACCGGCACGTGAGCACGTGCAGCGTGCGAGCGATTGCATCGGAACGCGAAACGAAATCCGCGGTTCAAATTTGGAATGCGACGCAATTTCGCACATTTTCTTGTAGTCAACATTTCGGATGCAAATCCCGTATCGACTATTCTACCAAAGATGGCTCCAGCTGGCCAGCTTTCGAAGCGAAAACAAGAAGAGCAGTCGGAAGATGCCCCCTCTTTTATTGAATTGATATTTACTGCATTAATATTATAAATAATAATGTATATATAATAATTAATTATTAATATACTAATTAATATACGAAATCGCTTATCTTCCTATTTATCCCCAGGAGCTTAGGGTAGCCTCTATCAACATATCTGGGGATAAGGATACGCCCCCCCGGACATTGGGTAGCTAGGGTACCTGGGGTTGTCAATCTCGTACTCACAGACGTGAGCTCCTTAGAGCTTTACCTTGACACCGTGTGACATAATGCAATTAATAATCGAATTAATAACTAAGATGCATCGAATCCTCTCTATACAATTGAAATTTAGCATATTAAGGCATATTAAGAAAATTTCACGAGTCCGTAAATTCCGATATACGTATTATATTAATATAAAATGTACTAATTTTTAAGAAATTATAGTAATTACCTTCAATTTGTACAAAACACCATTTGTAAATATTTTAATATATTTCAATTAGCATATTTCAATAGCACATGCAGCTTAGTTAATGCTAAAAATTTCAATATGGAAATATTGAAATCGCAAAAGCTTTCCAGTTATAAGCGATTGAGGTTGATGAATGGAATCGTGCGCTTAAATTGCCTCGTAGCTACACGTGTTCCAATCTGTCACTTGTTATTGATTTTCAATACTAAGTAAGATTGATATTTACTGCTCAATTAATTTTATTGTTTGATTTCTATTATTTGAAAATATTATATAGGCAATAACTGATAGTATGTTCAATATTGTAAATATATATTGTAATATCATAAAAAGTTTTAACAAATAATCTAATTGAAAAGAGCTATTCACATTGAATCACTTTTTCTCTCAAATCTGGCAATAAATGTATAATCCTGTACTGATAAATGTTAAATAATAAAATAAAATATCGTCCCACAATATCATCTATATTTAATTCCGTTTTAATTATTGAATCTCTTTTTACTCGAAGATAACATCGAGTATTTCTAACAATTTAGTGACTAAAACATAATAATAATGTTAGAATTAGATTGTGAAATATAAGCGAGAAGTTTGTAATCGAATGATCATGAGCAAATCTCACGTATTCATATGTGAAATTCATGTTTCTCAGGGTTAATGTTGGGATTTTCGTGAAACTTTAGACATTTGCGGCGAAGGAAGAAGACGAGCTGAGTTGGATTTAAGGATGAGAGACCAGCATTTTGGGATTTGCATTAAATAGAAGCAAAATCTGATAATAACTATTAAGAAGCTTAAACGCTTGTATTAAACTTATTACACGTTCTTGCTGTTATTATACTTCCAGACTGTCCTACACAGATGTACACATGAGGACGTTTATATCCATAAAACCAATGCCGGAGGCAGCATGAGGTTTGCTCGAACTTGAGCAAACTTGCCAAGCTCTCTGCCACCGGAGGTTTCCCTCAGTTCGATGAAGAAAAGTTAGAAGTTACTTTAAAATTGGGGGAGGGGGGGATAACACACTACGCTCAACTTATAACAGTTATAACCAAATAGAAAATGATAGAGCATTTTTGTAAAAGCGAGTTTTGCATTAGAGAACTTTTTATTTTTTAAAAATGTGCTTATGTTTTTCTGTTAAATAAGTTATGCTTTATCTTAAATATAAAAATCTAATTTACATATTTATATAAATAAATAAAAGAAGATTAAAGCTGTATTTCTATGTAATTTGCCTTTTAATAAACTCATATTATTTCTAGAAGTTTTAATATACTTTTAATTTAGCTGCGTTTTAATATATTTTTTAATGCACCAATTAACATTTTAATTTTCCAGCTGTCAAAAAACTTCCGTAATCATTGTCGTATCATGCTATTTTATTCCCAACAATTTCCAATATTTGAAATATTGAAAGAATTATTATAACGAAACAGATATATATCAAATAATATAGAATTTAATAGAAATGTTACTCATAAGATAAAATAAAATACTTGTCAAATGTGCTGCAAAGTACGTTATATATATTTAAGAAAAATTTCTTTTTAATTAAAAATTCTTGTATTTAATAAGGAAGAAAACTTTCGACTCGCATTTATTTCATTATTGGATATATAGGCATTTTAATTAGTCTATCACATTTCCTTTCAATCGCACCTTCTTTCCTTAGCGACGATTTAATTAAAAGCTATCAGTTGTTTTAATTAAACGGCCAAATATGAGTTTTCAATGTTAATACTCGTAATTAAATTCCAAATTAAAATCTGTGAAAGTAAACTCAATTTGAGATATAGTAGTCAGAAAGATAACAAAGCACTGCAAATTCATTTACACTTTCGAGCTCTAATTTTTTAATGCTAGATATTTCTTTTAAAAAATATGTATTCTAGAAAATTTCCGCTGCTAAAAAGTCCACGTTAAATTTATCAAAGAAATAGTTTCTCAAAGAAGGAAAGGCAGAAAAGCAGCAGAAAGACTCTTTCCCGTGTGTGTACGAAACTAAAGATTAAATTAAATTAAAAGCGTAAAATGAAATTACGAAAAAAGCGAGTCTCTTTCGTGTAAGGAATGTCAATTTTTTGAGAGAAGGGCAATATAACATTTTTTTTTTGTTAAAGGCGATGGGAGAAACTACACACGAAGCGAAAAATGCAATGTTTTCTCATAACGATCCGAATCACTTCAATAATATGCAATTTATCTATTGCATCCGATGCCGTTGCCTGGCAGCATCACGACTTGTTAAGCTAATCAAAGGTCGTTATCAAAATGACACACGGCGTGATTCGCAGAGATGGCTATTAATAATTGGTCTATCATTCTATATAATAATAATTGGTCTATCATTTTATATCGTAGCGACACGAGGGAAAGGGAAAGAGGAAGAGGGAAGCGACACGGTGAAAATATAATGCCGCACGTGTCCTCGCCGTCGTCGCAATTCAATACGGAGATGATTTCAAAATCCGCATTTCAATTGCGAAAACACATCACACCTACGCGGCAGAATTCCCGGAATATAATGAAATGTATCTAAATGCATCAATTGTAAATTTCATGTTTAATGTTTTCGATAAATCGATATAATTCGCAGCGACCGCATGAAACTTGCTTGTGTTGTGATCATCAGCCTATATTACATATGTATACATATGTATACATATATGTATTCAAAATTACTGTGAACAAATCTCGCGGTTCTTACACAAATTATATTTATCCGTCGAAAAGATCGAATGCCAATTCTACAGTCGAAGTATCTAAGTTTCTCTCACGCGGTGCCAAGTTCACGTCTTCCAATACTAACATCTGTCACGAAAATATTCGACTTCACGGAACTGTGTGCGAATGCGTCGCGCGCGTTACGAAATATTGCGGTAACATCAATTAAATTTGCCTCGAGGAATGCGATTGTCTATATTAAACAATTCAATTGTAGTAGAAGAAAAGTTATAAATATGGAATAGCGGTGCTATATCAAGGTTTCCAATTTTGCAGGTGTCGTCCTCGACGACCACTTTACTAATTGAATGACGCTGCCTGCGCAAGTCTCTATATTTAATTAACGTCAACTGTAAAGCCGTTTCCGATTTTCTGCATCCGCTGGTTGGTTTTGACGATGGTAAAATTCTTACCAATACATATTAATGTATTCAGTAATTCTCGTTTGTTAATATTTCGAACGTAGTATTGAAAAGCATTCGGAATAGCATACAGACGCTTTTACAATATCAATCGGGCTTAAATCGTAACAAATATAAATAAAACCATTTTCAATTTGCAATTCTTACTGATTTTTAATTTCTAAACTGCACCACATTTTTAAAATATTTAAAAAAAATTACAAAAAAAGAGAATTATACAGTGAAAGATATATCGATTGAAAAGCGAAAATTAATACAGCCATAACTTGCATAACCTTTCACATTTATCCCGACTGAACTCTTTAATAAAGAAATAAAATCTTGAAATTTGTTTCTTTCTCTACAATTTACGATGCAATTGTATACAGATTTTGCGCGATCCGTTTGGCGGAACAACACTTGCGGCTGGCCAGCAAGCCGGTTTTTCTACTTGTAACGCGAACGACTCCCCGGAGGCGATAACCTTCGCAACGGTGATCACGTAAAAGATGAGATCACGGTAGGTGTGGGGTCTGTTTTAGATTGACGACTCCCCGGCGCTTAATCTGCAAGTTAAACCCGAAGCATACCTGTTAAAATAGGCCAAGAGATGGAACGCGGTATTGAATTGCTTGTGCATTCCAAACTTGATGCGTGGTAGGTAGCCGTAAGCGGTGAGTACGTTGTCGACGAGCATCGGGGTCCAGCAAATGGCGAATAACACAACGACTGCCACTAGCATTTTCACCACCTGTTGGCCGGGACATTCGAAGCGATTAGAGCTGTTTTCTGACACTTACAAAGACCGCATTACAGGGAACATCCTCTAATATACTTGAACAATATGCCGGATATGGCCCGGGTTTAAACCGAACAAAGTGGGCGTTGTTTCTATCCTTAAAGCTCGGGATATATTTTCAGCCCTACTGGTTTAATATTGACCGCAATTTATGGTCTCTAAAAGCATCTACAATTTTATTAAGCACATTCATTTGAAAATGAAAACGTCTTTTCCAAAGTAATTTCTAAAATTTATTTATATTATAGTATACTAAATGATATGTAAAATAGCCAAATAAAACTTACAGAAGATACAACACTATTTTAACACCTAATAGCTTGCTCGTTTGTCCTTTTTATATATCGTTTATTATACTATATTATTTTTTTAATTTATACGAGCTGTTAGCTTGTTAAATTTGTTTATTTATATTATTCTTGATGACGATTTATTCAAACCTTCACAATTATTAGAAAAATAGTAGAAAGATCCTTTGCAAGCACCCTTACAAAAATATAATATTGGCCAGTAATTATTACTTATTTTAAGTATTAAAAATAATGTTAGTTGGTACTATAGTTTTAAAGGCTTGGGAAAAAAGCCATTTTTTTCAATTTTTCCACGGATTTTTTCGGTTTTTTTCTCAGGGGTAGAAAAATTCATCGGAAAAATTAAAAAAATGTTGTATTATGGTGATACCTTATCAGTATCAAAGTTACCTGTTTTACGATATAATTTCTTAACTCTAGCTCTCCACGCTCATTTTCGAGTCCGTAGTTTGCTATACTTCTATTCGTGCGACAGCTAGATTTTTCGTCTTGTCATTTTCATTCTAATTAATATTTTAAAGCTGTAATGTAAAAATTAAAAAATACATAGTTTAAATACCATGCTCATAAGATAATAGCAGGTCGAGAAAATGATTTGAAATAATTAAATTTATAACAATATACAGGAAGAAGTAAACTATAAAA
>QKQZ01018736.1:240-13367 GCA_003595255.1 Solenopsis fugax
TGTTGTAATCGGTATTACAACCCGCATAGCAACACGAAATCAAGCATGATTTCGTGTGCTATGCATACTCGCATCGGATTCCAGTTTCCGACGCGAAAAAGGTACGTAAACGCGGAGTCTTTCAAACGTCCTGTCTGAAAGACTATCACACGCCAGCAAATGCTGCGTCGCGATTCCGCGATCGTGGGATCTGCAAGCATGCAAAAAGAATACGATTGGCCGAGCCTTACTGATATTTTTGTCAATAAAAGGAACGACCAAAGCGGAAAGTGACGGGAGAGTTAATTAAGCAGCCGACCGGAACGGTACGTGCCGTGCGTGGTATCACACAGTCGAGCTCGTAACGTAATCCGGCGATAACGCGCCGAGGCCAAACTACCGGATCGACTAGAGATACAAGTGCGAAGCAGCACCGATACTTATACCGCCGTTGTAAAAGGCAATACAATAAATATATTAACGTTTGGTATCAAGAGTGTTCATCTTCCCTACAACCCGTCAACGCTGCCTTCCCGCGAGTTCCAACTCCTTGGGCGCAACACGGACCCCAGAAATATAATATATTTTACTAACGTGCCTTACGGGGCACAACATATGAAACAATTACATTCACCAATTCATTCATATGTCAATACATTAATATTACATACATCATACTCTTTATACATTCATACGAAATACCCCAGATAGACAAATGTCGGCAATATGTCTGCATGTTGACAAAATTTACAGATTGAAAATGCTTGCATAAATACGTTAAGATGCGTCCTTATACAAGATAAATGTAATCAGCATATAAAAGATGTCTTGTGATGCAAAAATTGCGACAATATGCTACTTATTTAATTAGAATTATATAATTGCAGTTATGCGTTTGTAGTAAAATGACAACATATTGCTATATTGTGAAATATATAAATTGTATAACAGCAATATGACAACATAATCGCAACATTTAATTAATTGTAATTTTATGCTGTCATAATAAAATGTTTGCATTCTATGTCCAGCACGCTTGTCTATCTGGGACATTCTTATAATTATTAAAATACTCAATCATGTCTGTCTCATTCACATCCTATCCCACGCATTCATGCTCAGCTACGCCTGCCAAAACATTAATCCATTCATTACTCTTCATCATTAATTAATATAATCTTACTATATCTCTAAAATTCCAATAATTAGTGGTGATAGAAGCCTTAATTATTTATAAAAAAAGTAATAATAATAAAATAATAAAATTGTGTCCTGGACACAAGTCTCGGGCTGGTAACAGCAGCCTTAATTAACTAATAAAAATAAATCAAAACAAATAAATTACGTTCGGGATCACACCCCCGGACGTAACACTGGTAATATCTCGTTTATTTCACAATACACATAATTGAAACTTTCGATATCGATTATACCTACCGAGTGTACCGAAATCTAGTTTACAATTTTTCCGATAGGCACACTCAGATCAAAACTTCTTACAGCGGTTTAGCCGAATCCAAATTTTCTGCCATTTTCCATCTGAGTTTGATCTGCTCCTTTTTTACTCCATGGTGGTAGCGTAAAAGAGTCACGAGCAGTCACGTGACCACATTAGTTGATTTCGGCTAATTCCGTGATAGGTCGGAAGTTCTAAGACTGCGCAACCTCGGGTTATTTGAGGAGTGGAAGACTTCGCGTAGAAAAGGGCATATTTTATGACTTAAATATTTAAAAAGTCATATGTACTTATTTTTAAAATAATTATATCAAAATGTATTTAATCTGATCCTCTTTTCTATTGTACTTTCTCTCTTGTCATAAAAGAATATATATTTGATCTACTACAATGCGATTTTTACAGATTCGTATAAAAGATTCTCTGCATACTCTTGAAAAGCTTTTATTAGAAGATTGTAAAATGAATTGCTTAATGACAGATAAATCTTTTCTTTTTTAAAGATAAATTACTATTACATGCCTAATTTGACGCTAAATTGATATTTTAATACAGCTTTATACATCTTTTAATAATGTATTAATTTTGTATTTTACTTCTTCCCTTTATTATTTTTATATTTATGTCCGCAAAAAATTTTGTAGTTTTTTTTTAATTGGTGAATTTGTATGTAAATTATTCTACCAAATATAAAAATACATAGAATTTACAAAAAACAATTATGGTGTGTGTGGATGTATGTGTTTAAAATTACATATTTACTTTATGTAATTAACACATGGACATCTTCAATAACCAAGGAAAGGAGTATTGTCTTCTAATTATACATATACATTAGCTCCTAATTTACGCATATACATACAAAATAGTTCATATTACTGATCACTTCGCAAAAATCTATAGGAAAAATCTTTTAAACTAATCATATATAAATAACTACTCATAATAATTATGAGCACTCTAATGTATAAACAATAGTTTATAATCGCACGGTAAAAAGTATATTTCTCTTAACTCGTAACTTAAAACATCTGTTCTTGCTACTGCCATTTATTCTACTAAACAGTTCATAATACGTCTTCTATTAATCGCAAACATTTCACCTTTGTAGATCACTTTATAACATCAAAGACTTGAATCAAGGCACTTGAATGCTATACTTTCTTTTATAGGTCTCTAAATAATATGTATGTAAGTAAAATACATACATACTTTTTATAAAATACATAATACTTTGAATGTCTAACACTCTTTTCTAGTTTTAATATAACAATTATTGTGTAAAATGTACTTCAAAAGATATTAAAATTGTCGTTGCAATTTTTTCATGAACAAACTCATACAGCACAGAACTTTGCACCCACAATGCAATCTTGCACAGTGCATTGCAATGTTTCAAAAACATTGCTAAAATATGGATATGCGCAATATGATTTTAATGATATTGCAGCAAGATCTTAAACACATTGTAAAAATAAAGTTTTACGATTTTATGTATAATTGTGTAAGCATTTTCCGATTCATTACACTTACAATTTTTGTACATGGAGTTATTTTTGAAAATAAATTTGATAGTAATTTCCGCAATTAAAGAAATTTTTCGAACCAAAATATAACTTAATTTACTAGTTTTGTATTTCTAAAGTTTTAATGTTAAAAGATCGGGATTTACAAAGCCGATTTTCGACTCAATTGATTTTCATTGGAATATCATATAGGGTTAGCAAGGCATGAGAATACATGATATCTAATCGAAAAAATAATATTATGTGAAAGAGGGAGTACGTAATGTACAAAAATGATATAGATTGTTTATAAAAAATTGCGCCTACTGTCGCGGATAAAATGCGAAGTATCGAAACCATGTCACTTCTATGAGTCATATGATAATCCTAGACGTGTGCACAAACCATGCCATATTATCAGGGCCGTAGCTACCGAGCGGGCAGTGCGTGTGGTCACGCAGGCGCCAAAATTACAAGTTACAAAAATCTTTTGCGCACTTAAGCGCGTTTATTAATATTACGCATTGCAAACATTCAATGTTTGAAGAAATTTTATCGCAAGTTAAGCTCAAGAGAATGTTTTTGAACTGTCTTCTTCTCGTGAAGGAGACAGCAAATAGTCGCTTCGTTGATTCGGCTTGAGGCCAAAGGATCATCGCACATGAATGCATAGTCATCATAAGTAGAGTATAAGGCTGCAGAACCAATAAGAATCTTGCATAAATCAAGATGGCGACTTTATGTAGAATGCTCATTGCGTCCAATGTTCATATGCTATGCTAGATTACAGGGTGAAGAAAAAGTATGAAAACCCTGGAAAATATAGGTTTTACAAAAAAGTGTTTCAAATAAAAGTTGTAGGATATAAAATGGTCTATTTATTGATGATATCAATTTGACCTTGGGGAATGTCGCCAAGATCAGGTCAAAATCAAATGGATTTTTTAAAATGGAATACCTTATTTTTGATTCCAGAATCTAATAGCTGATGTCAAAAGCTTTACAAAACACTATAATAAAGTTATTTTTCCTTAAGTACTTTTCGAGTTGTGAGGCTTGAAAGTTACAGTATACTGTATAATAAAATGCAATGAAAAAATAGTTTTTACCTGAAAATTTGAAAATGATTTTACTAATTTCCGAAATATTAAGGATTATCGGTACTTCCCTAACACCCTATATCTTTTGCATCTTTTTGTAGTCGATCTCGAAATCTTTTCAAAACACTATAAGGAAGTTATTTTTCCTTAAGTACTTTCCGAGTTGTGAGATTTGAAAGCTACAATATACTATAACTTTCAAGCGTCAGAGCTCGGAAAGTACTTAAGTAAAATAAACTTTGTTATAGTGTTTTGAAAAGCTCTTTGCATCAGTTATTAGATTCTGGAATCAAAAATGAGGTTATTCCATTAAAAAAAAATTCATTTGATCTTGACCTGACTTCGGTAACATTTCCCAAGGTTAAACTAGTATCGTCAATAAATAAATCATTTTATGTCCCACAACTTTTATCTGAAACACTTTTTTGTAAAACTTATATTTTTCGAGATTTTCCATACTTTTTCTTCACCCTGTATACATACAAGAGAGAAGCCTGAATACAATTATCTTGGCCTTTTTTGTGAGACCGTTAAATTAGTGTCACTAACGTCCATTTTTACATATGGAACTATAAATCACATTAATTTTGCGACACTGCCGATAAAAAATGGTTTAAGTCCGTGCTAAAATCATATGGTGGAAATATACCCTTTCTATACGATTTTAGCATGAACTTGAATTATTTTTATCGGCAGTGTCGTAAAATTGATGTAATTTATAGTTCCATACGCGCAAATGAACGTCGGTGACGCTAGTGTAACGGTTCCACGAAAAAGGCCGAGATGATCGCTCTCAGGTTATTGATTTTTAAAGACTGCTCATATCGATTCAAAGAATGACTTACAAGTAGGTATGTTACATTTTTTGGAATAAAAAATTTTTATCACGTTATGTATTTGTATACCTTATATAGCATAGAGGGATGGGGGGAGGCGCCAAATACGAAGCTTACACGCAGGCGACTTTATACTCGGATACGGCCCTGCATATTATATTGATTAATAGTAGTGTAACATCAATTTAAACGACGAAATTCCTCAACTTTTACAAGATTTAACGAGATTCAAACGCTTATTGAAATAAATGCAAGAGAGATAACAAATTGGTATTTATATATCATTAGTATCAGTATGTCTAAAGTATCCTTATAAGTGCTACAATATTATTTAATACTAAATAATATTTCTGAAATATTATTTAACATTAATAAAAAGTAGTTATATGTCTACTCCTGATAATATTATTTGAATATTGTATGAGAAGTAAATAATATCATTTACTTCAATATTTTAAATTATCTGGAATACTATAAATTTTTAAATATAATAATTATAAAATTTATAAATATTTTATGCATAATTTACATTAATTTTTATACAAAAATAATATTTGTAAAACATTTTCATAACATTCGCTGAATATTAAAATAATATACCACAAATATATATTATATAAAATGGACATATAACGTTAATGCAACATTTCTATAATATTAAAAAATATTATACTTTCGGAATATTATTTTAATTTTTAATATTTATATATTTTAGGAATATTGTAGCGCTTATAGAAATTAATATGGCGTTGATTAAACTGTGGGCCCGTAGAACAACATAATTTTGAATAACATTTCACGATTTTCATATGATTTAGAGAGATTTAAATGCTTATTAAGACAATGCAGGAAAGATAACAACTTGGTACTCGTATATCATTCGAGATATCACTTGCCTCAATATGCGTTTGTATCCTGTTAAATCGTGTGAAAATTGTGCAAATTATTTTGTTCGACATCTGATGCAGAATCACTATCAGACCAAGATACAGCATCTACAACATAATCTTGGAAGGCACTGCAACTTCGACGTCTTCGATTCAAATATCTGTAGAAGTCAAATACCATAGTACTGAAGCAATGTGAGCATAATATCCATTCGATAATTGTTCTGGCGCGCACTGACAATACCATTCGCGAGTCGGTTCGAATCAGACTTCACTTCAAATTTAAACTCTTGTTGCTTAACTGGCCCACAGTTTAATCACGCCATATTAACCAAGTATACTTCTAACATATGAATGCCAAATTGTTACCTTTCCTGCATTTGTCTCAATATACGTTTAAATTCCGTTAAATCGTTTGAAAATCATGAAATTTTATCATTAAAGCTCATGTTTGTGTAAAACTCATCATTGTTCTACTGACTCACAGTTTAATCAACTCCATATAAATCAAGCATTCCTCTGAAATAGTGACACGAATAATATACGAGTACTAAGTTGTTATCTTTCCTGCATTTACCTCAATATGCGTTTGAATCTCATTAAATCGTACAAAGCTCGAGGAATTTTGTCGTTTAAACTGATGTTGCATTATTGGCCTACTGTTAATCAATACAGCATAATTTGTGCGTCTAGAATTATCATATGACTCATAAAAGTGATTTGGTTTCGGTACTTCGCATTTTACTCGCGACAGTAAGCGTAATTTGCTATAAATGATCAACATCAACATTAATATTTTTGTACATTATGTACTCCCTCTTCCACATGATCTTATTTTTTTCGATTAGAAATCATGTTTTCTCATGCTTTACTCAAATTACGTGATATTCTAAAGAAAATTGAGTCGATGTAGGATCGAAAGTTGGTCTTACGGACCCTTGTTTTTTTAATATGATTCTAAAGCACTAAAAATTACATTATTCAAATCACGAACAATCTCAAAATATACATAAATGCCAAAATTTAAAAGAAAACCAAATTAAAAATTCCTTAATTATCATGATATTACAAAATATTAAAAATACATTATATTGTGATAGTGCTGCAATATTATATTGAAATATTTGTAAGAGCGGAATGTTGTTGCAATATCATAGCAACATGATAGCAACATCTTGTAACATTTTTACAATACTGTTATGAAATATTTTTGCAATGTTTCTGCAACCTTTCTGAGCTATATAAGGATACTTGTAAAGGCGTATAGAAAATATTCACCACCCTTGTTACAAAATTAATAATTTTGGAAGCCCTGTTCCTCACATACGTACAAATGTATACACGCACACATACGTACACACATATATGCAATGAGTTATTAATAAAACTACGCAATTACTCGAATAATCATACGTTTGGCCGTACTTCGGTGAACATACTTGTCTATATTACAGAATATGGTAAACATTTCGCGAAGTATTGCGGTATTCGAAAAAGAAGTATTATAAAACAGACGTACATTATTACAAACTAAGCTAAATTACGTTTCAGTATATATGGTCGATATTTACTACATAAATCTTTGAATGAGAAGATTATAGTATTCTAATGATCCCCCCAAACTTGGCAATCTCGATTATCCAAAAAAAAAGATAAAATATCGCAAAATTGAAATTATTTATGAATAGAAGAAAATTAGTGTAACCTTTGTAAAAAATAATACTAAAATTTAATGCTTATAGAAAAAATATTTCACTGTTGTTATAATCATTTTATTCGTAATTTTCATTTTCTTGACTTCTTGAGGAACACATATATGTATGCGTTTAGTTTTTAATAAATTTTAGAATATGGCAAATAAATATCCACTATTTTTCAAAAAAATTCTCCAAAGAAAAAAAAATCCTGTCATGTGAGGCCATAAAATTAATATCATTTGTAGTCTTACGGGTATTCGGTTGACAAATAAGTTCGTTCAGTTTTTGCTTTGGTGCAAAGTCATTCTAATTCACTCTTTGTTTGAAATATTAAGTGTTTTTTTTTTTTAAGCCGAACGAACTTATTTGCTAACCTAATACTAAAATATTTTTTAAATAAAATAATAATTACTTTTTAACTTGAAAAATCCGTTCTTGAAGTCGTCTAAATTTTTGTATTTTTAACAAATTTTTCTATACTATTCATTATTTAACACTTGCTATGTAAATATGTAATTATGTGATTATACATAGAATAAGAAAATTAATGTGACAAGGATCATGTACATATCATTACTTGTCAATAACTACGTTTACACATCACCTTTAACCTTTTGAGGATGTGAGTTTTCTAACAAAGTAACTTGTGGAAGATCTTGTTTTCTAAAGGTTTCTGAAATCACTGAATTCGATATTGACTTCAAGTTTTAGATGAAAAATTTAATATGGCGGACAGAATGTTTCAAAAAAATGATCTATCATAAAACTCGATTTTAAAGAATTCTTAGACTCGCTGAATTTAAATATAACTGGAAAATATAAAGTAAGTCTTCAATGAAGGAGGAACTTCTGTCATAGAGCTCATAATCAGTTTGGAAGTTCATACGTTTATAAACTCACTCGGTTAGCACTCGGTTAAGTTTTAAACAATATTTGCCATTATAAAATTATCTAAATGAAGGAATGATTTTATCTTATCTTTATTTAAATTATATTAGAATGTATATTAATTTAATAATTCAATAAAAAAAGGCTAATGAGAGTCAAAATTGTTTTGACCGTGATACTGACAAGTACTGTTACAACGCTCAAATTCGAGAGATCTGAAATTATTGTGCTAATGTTAATTTAACTATGTTACTGACGACATTTTGTATCCTGCATTTATTTATTGAGTAATCTTGAGTGCTTTTTATGAATCTTCTCCTCGTTTCACATGATATTCTCACTCGGATGACCATGCGATTATGATGGACAAAAAAGTACATCTGATTTTACGCCATGTGAAGTGGAGGAAGTCTCGATGACTATATCTGATTAATTTTTGCTGAGAATGACCCAAACTCGAGTCAAAACGTTCGGACCTTTTTAATGTGAAGCTAATTAATAAACACGGAATTACTGACACGCATCAACAACAGCGTTTTGACTCTCATTAGCCCCTTTTTTATTGAATTATTAAATCTCGTGTGTTCTTCTAATTTCATATATTAATTTCATCTTTATCTTAAATAAAAGAAGTGTTCCTTTTTAAATTATCTAAGTTAATGTGAACCAGAATAAAGTATTGTCCTCAAAACCTTAGATTACCATTTATCCTAACAGATCCTAATTTATCTAAGTAATAACAAATTTCACAAATAAAAAAATAATGCAATATAAAAATTGTCCCAAAATTATAAATTTGAAAACTTTTACAAGACACTTTATCAGTCATTATATTGTATCATATATTCTCTCTATATTTTTCAACTTGATTTTTACTTGCATATTGATTAAAAAAAGGAATATTTTTCAAATTGAATTATTTAAAGAACTCTTATTTTTAAGACTCCTGACTAGGCCGTGGCCACATTGAAATGACGTCATAAGCGAGAAATTAGGTAAAAGTTTCTTGCATACCATTTGAAAAATAAAGAGAATTTGGATAAAACAAAATATAATGAGATAGCTTTAAAACACTTATAAAAATGGGTCTGAACTATTTTTTCTCTCTTGACAGTCAATAAAATAGTCGTAAAAAGCACGTGCAGTAAAGTTCTGCCTATTCAGGTAGGAAAACACGAGCAGCTGCTGAAAGGAGTCAAAAATATGCTTTTATGTATAAAATTCAAAGATAACTTTACTTGCGGCCTATTTTTACAAATTTGGTAAATACGAAACGAGTCATATTTTCACAATAAAGCACATTAATAACGAAATGACATGCAAGACAAAAGGACCCCGCACAATCCTTATAGAAATTGGATTTCGGTGGAATTGACTAAAAATTTAATATGTTGTACATCTTGTCGTTCTGATGAAAAATCTTCATGGTCACAACCTCCAATAATTGACCTCTACGAGGCGCTACTTGTCAAAAGTGTTTAATGTTACACTTTCTTATTTAAACGAGTAAGATGCTTGCTTACATCATTATTTACATGGTTTTTAAATTATTTCTGTGTATAATTTTAAATAAAGTGCTACAAATATAATATTGACTTAGTCAGTGATTTTAAGGATTTAAAACAACATTGTATAGAATGCTGCCGTTTCACATCAATTAACTCAAGATCTGAAATGCACTATTTTGAAATATGTTTAAAGAGGGTTAGGGTAGGGAGAGAGAAAGTAAGTGATTTCGAGATACTTAATTAAAAAATCCTCGCATCTCTTATTGTAAAAATTTTAAATTATTATTCGGCACCAAGAACCGTTGTGACTCACATAGGCCTTCTATTTTCGCGTTTTAATTTCATCAGTCCGATATAACGAATTATTGTTTAGTATACGTCGCCTGAAAAAGGACGTTTATTTAACTTATATTGGTTATTGCGAGAAAATATCATCACATGCCTCGATCGAAGTGGTAGGATGCCCGTACGGAATTCGGGAGATCCAGGTTCGAACTCTGGCTGAGGTGTTTTTTCGCAATAAAATAATTTACAGTTTTTCCGGAGAGGGGGAGGGGATATTATATATGCTCCTTAAAGCATTAATATTACTATTCTGGCTTCATGACTGTGTTTCAAGTCCGACGAATATGCGGCGCATAGTTTGAGTAAAAAATTAAAAGTTATTATTCGGCATCAAGATCCGCTGTGACTGACATAGGCCTTCTATTCTCGCGTCTTTATATTAAATTATACACGGAAATAATTAAAAAAACTTGTAAATAATGATGTAAGTATGCATCCTACTCATTGAAAATAAAAAAGTGTGACATTAGACACTCTGACAAGAAGTGCCTTGTAGAAGTCAAATGGTCAATTATTGGAGGTTGTGACCATGTAAACTTTTCATCGGGATGACAAGATGTACAACATATTTTAATTTAATGAAAATTTATTTTTAGTCAATTCCACCGAAATCCAATTTCTATAAGGATTGTACGGGGTCCTTTCATCGTCAACACGTTTCACGTCTATTAGTTCTAATTTTTTCTGCAATACTACGTCGCCACTGTCAACATAGAATTCTCGACCGACTAGTCAGGAACCTTAAGAAATAAAGATTTAGAAATTTATATATCCTAAATTTTGCCTAACAGCTATTATCTTAAATCATTTAAATAAAACGATATATAATTTTATTTTATATCTAACTAAATTTAAAATTAAATCACCTTTATCTTATCTAAGATGCGTTTACATTTATATTTTATCATTATTTAAATAATTTTAAGTTATCTAAGCACAGCACTTTAAAGCAACGCAGTTTTAAAAAATGACACAAGAAACGCTGTTAACAATATTAAAAATTCCCTGAAATCGAGTTTCACAATAATCAGATTTTTTAAATTTTGTCCGCCATATTAGATTTCACATTTTAAATTTACTTTTTACTTCAAATTTGAATAAAACATCAACTTATTCAAATTTTATGAAAATCGGACAATGTACAAAATTAAAAGGGATGATCTTAAAACGAATCGCCAGTACATAAAGGATTAGTAACATTTATAGTTATAACTTTTTAAAACGCATGCTTGTCTACACAAATAGATGTTATTTTATTATGTTCACTCCTGTATTCCAAATGAAGTTAAGGGGGTATTCTAGTTTGACGGATCAAACAAAAAAATTTTTTAAACAATTTTTCAATCGTTATATTATTAAAAATAAGCCTGTAAAACATTTTAATGAAAATCAAAGTTTGTCGTTGTTTTCACGTTTTGAAATACGTAGTGTATGAGCTAAACGATGCGCGTATAACGCACAAGATCTTTATTAATTTGTTTGTAATTAAAATCAATCTTTTTCTTCACGTTCCCAAAACAATATATCGAGAAGAGAAAGAGGAATATGTATTTTAAGAGCCTAGTATAGCAAAATAAGATAATTTTTTTTTTATATACCTTTGTAATCCTTTGTACAACTTATTCTCAATCCATATTTTTCAACCTAGTTATAGCGATTTGGCAACTCGACCCGACTCTGAGTCGAGTCGAGTCAGATTTCATGTTCGATTTGAAATTCGAAACTATCATGACAGAAAGTGTTGTCTATCTAATCCGTCTACCTTCATCAAAATATTGTTTCACCGTTATTATTTCCCTGTGGGAGGTTGAGTATGTCTAATTTCAAAGTTAATTTAAAAAAATTGTTTTACCGTTTATTAAACATTGATATCGTGGTATCAATACCATTTCATTGGAATCGAAAATCCAAAGCTCAAGAGAGTCAAGAGAGAAGCATTGATATTTTAACAATAATGAGTCAATTAGGTAAGAAATTTGCACTATATTAATAATAAAATTATGGTCAATTATTTAAAACGTTTTTATACAATCGAAACTTATGTATCATACGACATGGTATTAACATTCACATATGTTTTTATATTTATGATTGATAGTAATTTTGTTACTAATATAGTACAAATTTTTTACCTAATTGACTCATTATTGTAAAAATATCAATGCTTCTCTCTTGACTCTCTTGAGCTTTGGATTTTCGATTCCAAAAGAATCGTAGTACCAAGATATCAATGCTTAATAAACGGTGAAATAATTTTTTTTAAATTAACTTTGAAGTTAGACGTACTCGACCTCCCATGGGAAAATAATAACGGTGAAACAATATTTTAATGAAGGTAAACGGATTAGACAACACTTTCTGTCATGATAGTTTCGAGTTTCAAATCGAACATGAGATTTAACTCGACTCGACTTAGAATCGGGTCGAGTTGGCAAATTGAATACGCTATTAGACTTTTCTCAAACTATTGAATCAATTAAATTCTGTCTTGAAGCAAAATTTTCGTAGTACTTGTTGCTATGGTTAGAATTAGGATTTTTAAAAATATCTTGAAAAGTTTCTTTTACAGTTTGCAAGTTTAAAAAAAATTGCAAAATTTCGCTGTTCTTTTTTAGTTGATCGTCATTTTGCTCAACATTGCGATAAATTATTTATTTTAGTTCCACGATAACCACATTTGTGTAGATTAAAATAAATCTAGGCTCATTGATTTCAGAACAACATGAAAAACGCAACCTTTGGGACAATATAAACAAGATTGTTTAATCACGCTGTATTTATAAATAATAACTATTTTATATTAATAACTAAAGATTAAATTTTTATAAAGTTGAAGACGTAATAAACACGTGTCTAAAAGGCTAACATCTTACAAGGAACCGATCCGAGGTGTCCACCTCCGATCTTGACGAGCCTTTAATATGTT
>QKQZ01018737.1:0-41370 GCA_003595255.1 Solenopsis fugax
AACGTGGTTTGCATGACGATTCCAAGATCCGTCGACGACGAATCGATGACGAATCCATAGCATGATATTATTTTCAACTAATGTGTTTTTTTAACAAAAAATGTTTCATAGAAAATGAAAATTAATTCTAGAATTGCAAATGTGAAATATTTTAAGTTCTTGAGAATTTGAAAGTATGAGATTTAGTAATGCTGTAACAAAGTACGACCTTTCTTGCAGAGATAAGATAGATGCATTTTCATTTTCTTTTTCATACAACAGGTACAATAGACACCAATTTCCCAAAACATGCCAACATTAAAGGGCTTTTCTCTTTTTTACACACGAAAATAAAGCTACTTTATGAATTCTTTTGCTAAAAACTATGCAACGGACCAATTTCAAACTTTTGTACGTTTATTTTATGTATCTTCAACAACGTGTAAAATAAAATTATTAAAACATTTTTATTTGTTTTAAAAGATATAAAATAATGAATAAAGCGCTTCTAAAGAAACTTGGTACACGATAGTGTGACTCAAGATGATCTGAAACAAAAAATTCAAATTGCATTTTATTTATTAAAAGTATGGGTAGAAAATAAATCTTGAATTTTACGGAAAAATTATAACTTAACACAATCGCGTTTAAATCGATTTAAAAGCATTGTATTTTCGTTAAAAAATTAACTTTCATCCCGGTAAAAAATATTTATTTTTAAAAATTCGGAAATTTTAAAAGTTGATTTATTAGATAAACATTTAACGATTAAAAATAAATGCCAAAGTAGAAGTCAATCGGTCCAATAATTTTTGAGATATCGTGCATGCAGATTTTGAAAATACAGTTTTAAAAAAACCCGTTTAAAATTCTAGGTGCACCAAAAAAAATGGTCTTGCAAGTACAGTAACAATTTTTTGGCTGCAAAAAATTAATAGATAAACGATTGTGATATCGCATATGTTTGATACTTAACCAATTTATATAAGAGTGACAGAATTTATGTCTCATGTTTGTGAAATTTAGAAATAAAATTTGTCTGTGCCGCCCATTCAATCATACTTATTATAAAATTTGACTATATAATTATCAATGAGACCTAAATTTTCTAAAAGGTATTGTTAAATGTTACTGCTATAAATTTTATGTGGCAAACAATTCTTTTTAGCAGATACAAAAAATAGCGAGAAATTTAGTTACATCAACAAAATATTTTTTTGAATGTATGTTTATTTAAAACATTACTATTTTGTATACATTGTTGAGGATACATAGAAAAAAATTTGAAATCAATTCGTCATAGTTTTTACCATAATGAAAATTCATAAAAATAATTTTGTTTTCGCGTGTAAAGAAAAGGAAAGGCTCCTTAAATTATTAGATTTTGTGTATAATTAGTTGAATTCTTTACAAGAAAATGATTTATTTGCATGTCCTCCAGCATAATTCGTACTTTTTTATAGTTGCGTGTCATGTCAACTCCATTCTCGATACCTAAGTTATTAGGTTAACTCGCACGAGCGGACGCATTTCACATGCAGTACATTATTGCTAATTGGCTCGATCATGATTCTTGTTGCAGTCTTTCTTCGGGCGTTCGTACAACAACTTGAACACCATCGCTGACTGCAAGAACGATGGCAAATGTGTGATAAATAAGAAGAATCGCACCGCGTGTAAATCTTGCCGTCTGCGAAAATGCATCTACGTCGGCATGTCAAAGTCTGGCTCGCGATATGGTCGCAGATCGAACTGGTTCAAAATTCACTGTCTACTGCAACAGCAGCAGCAGCAAGAACAGCAGCAGCAGCAGCAGCTGGAGCAACAGATACAACAGCCGTTGCAGCAACGTCAGCAACATCAGCAGCAACACTACCAGCCAACTCTTCTCATGTCACACCAATTATCGCAGCAGCAACGTAATCCAACGAGTTCACCTATCCATGGCATTCACGTCAATCAAAATAGGGACGAACCCTTAATATTGAATGCAGACTCGCCTAACATAAGCTCGCCCGAGTCCCACAATAGCGACAGCTCCGTCGATGTCTCCGAGAGGAGAGCGGCCTTCGCCGGACATCACAGTATGCGGCCGCTTCCGCACTTGCCGTCAGTTGATTTGTCTGCTCTGGGTTTGCCATTAGGCTTTCCTCTCGGCGGTATGTCGCTCCTACCGTCGGCCTTCCTGCCACCACCCGGACTTACAATGTTTCCACCCTACGCTCATGTATATGCGGCGCCACACAACGCATCCCATCCCCTTATGGCGAATCATCCGTCCAGCATACTACAACGTTCGCCGGCAGCTACGAGTGACGAAAACGACGAGCCCGCGACCGCCACGACGTCGACCATGACAACGACCGTAGCTACAACGACCGCGTTGAGAATCTCAACGTCATCGGCCGATGACAAAGACTCCTACGAGAAAAACAACAATAATGACCGATTCTGCCTAGATATGGCTCTAAAGAGAGAAGCAAACGAGCAAACGTCGGAGAGATCGCGGAAGAAGAGCATGCACAGACTTTCCGAAGACAGTTCAACCGAATGCAGTCCGGAACGGGAAGTCGCCTGTCTACCACCGCAGGATAATCCAATAGATCTCTCCATGAAAGCCACCGCAACACCCGTTAGCGATCATTTACAGAACGAGATAGACGATGAGATAGATAATGTCAGTGATGCAGAAAACTCGGCTGCGAAGAAACCTATAGATTTAACGACAAGATCCTAAGAACTGATCATAATTCAAAAGAACATAAACGATTGTAGAGAGAAACAAGAATGTTTTCTTCTTTCTTCTCTAGTTCTCATCTGTCCCTATTGGGACAAGATATATCACGCTTTATTTAAATTTACTCGCGTAAAATTGTTCTTCAGTTTTATTTGATTACAAAAACGTGAATATTTTACAATAATATATTATTAATTCTTCTCACACATGGAGAATGCAAGGGACAAGAATGTTTTTATCTCGCTATTCTCTGATTACAAGATCCCGTGTACGCACAGCTTTCTCGTCGCGTGATTGTCCTGTCATTCATATACACGAGATCAAATCCCGTGTATAGATTATCCTTCGAGAGAATGAAATTTGTGCCGTTTGAGACTCTAGAAATGATACGCCACGGAGTGAAATTTTTGCGATTTTTTTTTCACGGCCTATCTCTAGTTTTATTTAATCGAACACGATCATTATTGTGCGCTAACAACGAAAATTACATTTCAATACATTTGGTACATACGAAGTAGAAAAAGATTTGTTTATATCGAATAAATAAGTAGCTAAATTTAAATAGTTTATTACATTGATGAGGCACTTGCGTCGGTATTTATCGCGTAAAAGAGGCTTAGTCTGTCTCGCTTCGCTTGGTGCGAGACGCTACCGCGCCTCTTGATGTTAGCAAGAGAGAGAGAGAGAGAGAGAGAGAGAGAGAGAATTTCGGTCAATTCTATACACACTGAAATCGATTGAAAATATAAATCAAAGAAAATAACTTTAAAAAATAATGCTGTCTCTTGCAATTTAATAAAAAATTCAATTTATATCTTATAAAAGAAATATTAGTTCACATTTCTACATTTATATAAATATATATATAAATTATATAAAGCGTATATATATTTAATTATATATAATTTATATATTTTTTAATAGAAATTTGTGACCTAATGTAATAAATTATTATAATAAATACTGATTAAACTTTCTTATTTCAATGCACTTAAAAGGACAATGATATCATCTGATATTTTTATTTTATCTCTCTCTCTCTCACATATATTTTTTTTCTTCTATATAAGAATTATATAGAAGAGTACGTTTTTTTCAGTATATTCAATAGTAATTTTAATAATCTCCCAGACAACACGCATGTCTAAAAGATATTCGAAAGACGTCTTTTAGTCATCTTTTAACTTAAACAACAAAGAAATAGACGTCTTTAAAACATCATAATGTTGTCTGGCTTTGATATCATCGTAAAATTTTTCTGTTAATTTTCTTCTAGTTGATTCAATTATTTCTAACATATACCGAACCTCGGCAATGTAGTATTAAAAAAAGTGCAGTTAAAAGTATAGTGAAAGAATTTTGATTAAAAAAAGATTGTTGGAGTTATTAGAGTAAAAAACGAATTGATAAACAAATTGTACATACATTTATGTACAACGTATTAAGTATACGATTAGTTATAGTCATATCTCGTGATTTAGAAAAATTAATAAAATGCATACCTATTTTATTTCATTGTTAAAATGTTTTCATAGACGAATAGATTTTCGTAGAATGTCTGAAATAAGAGATGATCGAAAAAATGGATTAATGGCGAATTTTCGTTACATTTTTGTTGATTATTGATTACTCACATATTGTGAATCTTGGTTATTGTGAATGTTCTTGCAAACAAATGCAGCGAAAAAATATATTAAAACCTTTTGACAAAATGTCTGATATACATTGTATGAGATCATAAAATTGTATTTTACTCGCGTTATTTAATAGATTTGATTCTGCTAAAAACATAATTACACTTAATAAAAAATTTATTAATGAATTATGAAAAAAATTTATAACATACAAATTGAAACAGGAACGCCTTCTACGGTCAAGCTAGATCTTAGTGCTTTTATATATTTTACTTGTGTGATTTTTATATACCTTTTTTCAAATTCAACCGACTGCGCGCCGACTTACTTTTTCGGTCATAACACAGCTATAAGTTGAAGGGGGGAAAAGGGGTCTAATATCAAGTTAGCATCGTCAATTATTAAATTGTTTCTAATTTAATAAACGTGATATTACCTGTTCATGTTCAACTTATAGCTGTGTTATGCCCGAAAAGTAATTCGGCGCGCAGTCGGTTGAATTTGAAAAAAGGTATATAAAAATCACACAAGTAAAATATATAAAAGCACTAAGATCTAGCTTGACCGTAGAAGGCGTTCCTGTTTCAATTTGTATGTTATAAATTTTTTTCATAATTNGTGCATTATCGGTCGAATATCTCTCTAATAAAAAATTTATAATTTTAAAATACTTTATTATTTTATGACAACTTTTTTTAACGCGATAATAATTTTCTAAAATTTTTATATTGATATTAAACTAAAATTATAATTGATTATATTATAGGATTATATGAGATACCATGTAATTATTTTCAATATGTAATTGTATTCACAATGTGTAATTATATTTCTTTTAGTGTTGTATCAAAAATTGTTGTATGAAAATATTTGTAAAAATATTTTATCAATTTAAAAGCTAAATCAAAACATGTTCGCGAGCGAAGTCATTGAAAAAAGTGAGACTTGTGAGAATAGCCAAAGCAAAAAGATAATTGTATGCGAATTTAAAAAAGAAAAAAACATGTATGTTTGTTGTAACAATAAATATTGTTTTACAAATATTATTACAATTGTCATAAGATTTCTACATAATCTAAATTAAATTGCGCTTACAGCTGTATTACAAAATTTTATTCTTGATTCAAAACGCAAAAATTGTAAATTTCATAAAGAAAGCAAGCACATGATAATAACATTCAAAAAAATCTTAAACAATATTAAATGCGTAGGAAGACATTTTTGTTTTTGTGATTATTAATAGAAAATCATTAACTATAAAGATAAAGATAAACTATAAGGAAAAAAGATAAAGATGTTAGAAGAAACTATAAATCTTTGCTCTCTTTCATATATAAGAAAAATGTAACAAAAATAAACTATTTGTCTTTCAACAAAGCTGCAAATATATTAGGTTGGTAAAAAAGTCATTTTCTTCCTTTATGTAAATGAAAGACATTTTTTTCATACAAAGCAAAAACTTTCATTTACATAGAAAATAAAACGACATGACTTTTTTGCCAACCTAATATTAATACAAACAAAAAAATATGTTAAAAATACGAAAATAATGAAAAAATATTTTCAGAAGAGCAATTTTTGTTTCCTTAGTTATTTCAAGCAAATTTAAAAGGAACATCTAAATGCAATTACGATGTTACGACGCTGCGATGGACCAATCAGAAAAAAAGAAATATATTCTCTTCTTTGATTGGGCCATCACAGCATCATAACATCGACTGCATTGTAGACACTCTTTAAATTTAACTTGCGTAAAGCATTTGTGAAAGGAATTACACCGCCCAATACTGCAAAATTAGTGATATACAAAAATGTAATATATAGAAACTTTACAATAAAAACGAAATGCAATAAACTCTAGTATATTAATAAAATTAGTGATTAGCATGTCGTTTAGATATCATAAAAATTAAAAAATTCAAACTTGAATTTGAATGTATTTATTGTGAAATAGTATAATAACCTGTCAATTTGTAATTTCCATTTTTTAATTTCTTATTTCAAACATCTTTATAATATTTTCTATTAACTTATCGACAACATACCAAAACATATATATTTTTGTTATTAAACAACGTAAATAAATTTATCTTTATCGTAGAAATATTTTATTACTATTAGTATTACTAGTATTTTTTGTTTATTTACAGCGTGCCAAATAAATACTGACGCAAGTTATCTAGCCGTCTAATAGATTTAGAATTATTTTTGTATCTGAAAGTATATGTGACGCAGAATACACACATATACACATACACAAAAACACACACACTATATATATATATAATACGTATACGTATACATGGGCATGTGTATGTATGTTTAATATGAAATTGTATTGCGTGGGATAAAGATGACAGGTGTTGCACATATATGTTACATTTGAAAGGTACAAATTTAAGGTAGCTCACTTTTCTTGCATGGTCATGGGGTCACGCAAACGTGAAGTAATGGGAGAGCATTGTAAGAGAAGAAGTGGTAAACAATAGGAAAGCGAAGTAATATTCGACTGTAATGACAATGAGCACTGATGGCGGCATTAGTCATTAGTATTAGATATAATGGCCATAATATTGTCACGGTTTTTCGCGACGTTTTTCGGCAATAAAGGTCGACATATAGCGAATTAGTGTTTGATGGGATTAATCCGTGAATGTTTGTATTACGAGAAATCAGGCACAATTGTGGTACAATGTATAAACAGCAATACTTTCAAATATGCAGTATTTATAAGTCTTATTAGAAGCAAACAATGCAGACGAATAAATGTAGATATATAAATGCGACAAGAAAGGGGTGCTTCGTGCAACTGTACATCCTACGTTTACAGATTCCAGTTTTAAATAAAAAAATGTACATATAATATTAAATGTAAATATAATGTTATAATTTTCTGTGTATTATATTATTTTATTTTATATATTTTACACACATATTTTATTCTATATTTTATTACATTCTCATGTGATGCGAAAGTTCTTCAACCTCCAAGATGCGTGTCGGAGGATCCCGTAAATTGACTTTTCGCGCTTTTGATTCTAGAAAATCTATTTTACAGGGAGAGCACGTAAAAAAATTCTGTATATTTATTATTTAATCACAAGAAGAAATCAAAACCTTTTCACCGCTCGTAGTGCGAACACTCGCAAACATGTAACTGGCACAAAAGAGCGATGCAATGATCTAAGATACGCGTATGTTGAATGGCTGCGTGAATGGCGTGTTTCACAGCATCTCCTAATTATCTTCTCGCTCGTGTACAATCGAAATCCCGCGACCTTCCTTGCCTCGCATGAGCCTAAACGCGCGAGCACGCGCGCTCTATTCACACGAGGGCGCGAGCGCGAGCGTCGTAGAGGAAAAAGAAAAAAAAAATTATTGCGACGGCCGACGTCTCAATTCCGAGGCAAGCGAACGATCGATGCTCGCTTGCGCAACAACCAATCGCCTTTAACGAGATTCCGCCGTTTTAATTAACGAGCACGCAAGCTTCAGCATCGCTCGCTCGCTCGCTCGCTCATTCGCGGTAATCACGCGAGACGAAGATGAACGACGGAGGATGCAAGCGATGAACACATCGCGGCGCACACGCGTACGCATTAGGTATACGACATCGGTAGCTGTTTCATTTTACAAAAGCCTGCACCGCGTTGCCGTTGTACCTCTATTAAGCTCTAGTCCCCCCCCCACCAGTGCAAAATTAATTTTGAAATATTTTAAAATTAAGTACTAATTTGGTGTTAAAGTCTGATTTTAAGTGCTCGAACCGTTTGGTAAAAAATTTAAAAAAAATTGGATGGGGCTGGCCTAACATTAAGCTAGCACCCCCAACAACAAAAAATATTTATTATGTAAACGAATAAACAAATACAGTAAAATTAAGTGCTAATTAGATGTTTCAAAAGATAATAAAAATAAATCGAAAATATTATAGAATTTAAAAGCCGATCGCGTGGTTCGTTCACAAGAGAGAAATCATCTTAAAAAAATTAGGTGCTAGGGCAAATTTGGTACTAAGAAATTCTTTTTTTAATATTATTAAAAGATATCAAGTCGCCGAATTAGGAAGAAATAAAATTCGTATTTTTAAATTGTATTATTTTTTGTTCGGTCACAATTTCATGCAAACTCTCTATAAAAAAATTAACAACAGTCATTTTCTTTGTTCATTCAGTTTATCTTTTTTTTGTTTGACAGAACAGCCATTTGACATTGTTTTAATAGACCATAACGTATAAAATGTAAATTAAAATGACTTCTGTAATTTATTTGCAGTTCTTGTGAAAATCAGTCAAATATTTAAAAACTAAAATTCTTATTGATTGCTAATCATCATCAAAATAGCCTTCTACCAATTTTTTTTTAAATGTGTGCTTTGTCTTTATAACTTTTTGTACATTTATGTTTAAATTTTTTATAAAACATTATACAAAAAATAAAATCAGTGACATAAAAATTTTATAGTTTTAGTTTCAAACCTCAACTTTAATTGTTAATTCGAACAGTACTATTTTTTAAGATTACGACACTCATAAGAATCCCTCAAGGGCCTATCTTTCGCAAATGAATTCGCGAAGAGTCATTGTGAACATCGAAAATTTCGGGGGATTTCTCTCTGCGTTTCGGTTCTGAATTCTCACAGGTGTCACGAACGATTTTCGCCGTCGTTTTATCCGGCAACGTAACCGTCGAACACAGTTTAGCTTTTAAGGCGGAGTTACGGTGCGATTTGTAGACCTGTTCGCACGACCAGTAGTGCCTTTCTGCCAGGAATTTAAGACAGACCGAACGAAGGACACACACAATCACGATCCGGTAGACGAAGAAATCATTCGATTCGTGTAGCTCGTATCGGCTATGTGTCGGGCAATCGGTACTTTTGAGATTTTCATCGGAGAAAATAGAGAGAGAAATTGATGATGATTGTACGATATAGTTTTATATAGTTATTTATAAAATTAAAAGTTGCAATTTTATATAAACTTAAAAATCAAAAATGAAAAATATATTTAATTGACTTTTATCTTATTATAAAAATATAATTTAATATCTAATTATTAAATTCTATGTTTAACATTGAACATTTAAAGTATATTCGATACATACAACGGCCACCAGCAATGTGTTCTCTCAAAGAAGAAAAAGCGATTTTAATTATAATATATTATAAAATCTAGGAAAAGAACATTTGATACTAGAATACTCTACATCTTCGTAAAGTTAAATAATCATAAAAATAAAATTAGTGTTTTGTTACAATTGATATTAAGTTGCCATACGATATGTGCTTCCCAATAGATATTCTAGAATTTTGTGTTTTGCGAATTATATTCACATGAGATTAGGAAATATTGTGAGTTCGTGTATATAAAATTCGTATTTTTTAAGATATCATCATATTATCATTTTTTTTGTTTAATCACAATTTCACAAATTCGTTTCTCACATTTTAATAAAATTGTAATTTCTTAGTTATTCATTGTTGATGTTGCGTCTCTCGTTAAGGTCCTTTGTAGATCGAATATATAGTCAATAAAGGCCAGTATTGTACCAGCATAAGAAATCGTTTTATCCTGAGTATATTTATTGTATTTATTCCATCATTTTAGGCAAACCTACATGTAATATGTAAACTCGTATGCATTGCTAAATAGGGAATAATTTGTAAATAAACGATTGGCATGTTTTGAGAACGGGACCGTGGCCAGTAAGTACTTATTTGTACATTGTAGATATTACATAATAAAAAAAAATTATTTTTTTACCACTTTGTAAGAGATGTAATATAATATCCGTTTGAATAAAACACGTGTCCATTCCTTTAATTTAAGCGATAAAGCTTTTTTCTACGGAATTGAAGAATATTTAGAATACTGAGATTTTCAGATTTTTTTAAATTTGGTTTTTTATGAAAAATGTTAGATGAATAATATGATTTTTCTTTTCCAATTTTTATCATTTGCATTAAAGAAAGTAAAATGCAACATCCAACAATCAAAAATTAAAGTAATGCCAAAAAAATTAACAAAATATTCAATTATTATAAATAAACATTATTATTTGTAAATTTTTAATATTTTGTTAGTTCTCTCTTGACTTTTATAGTCTTTTTCAAGAAAATGCAACACAAGGATTCAAGTTATAACTCCTAATTTTTTCTCGGCAAAGTAAATAAAAACATTTAACGCATCTTAAAAGACATAGGTATTTGGTGAGAATAAGTAAAAAAAATTGGCAGCATCGTCCAGCTCTTAGAAAATGTGTAGAATCATTTAAAGTGTTTTAAATATTGAAAGTGATGAAATTTACATTCAAAAAACGGTCACCTATTTTAAGAGTCGAACAAAGCTGCCAATTTTTTCACTCATCCTCAACAAATACCTGCGTCTTGACACGTCAAATGTTTTTACCTACACCCATTCCTGACAAAAAGTTTGAGGTCAGAAATTGGGTGCCTAATTTATTTACGAGAATTATTTAGAACAAAGGTCTCACATCAAATCTCAATAAAAATGTACTCATTCGACGCGTTTTTACTCAAAATGTAAGAATTTGAAAGAAAAACGTGGCAGTCTGCCCCGCGAAGCGAGTTATTAAACATTAAAGTTAGCAAGTTAGAGCAGTTAAGATGTCATACTGACTAAGGGGGAGGGGGCGCGGTCCAATTCATGTTCAAAGCGTTATTGGCCTCTATCTTTATTGTTCATTAAGCATAAACAAGAATAGAATGAAGCCAATAGCGGTTTAAGCGCGAATCGGACTGCGGCCTAAATGTATCAACATGACGCAATATGTATTTACATTACCCCTATTAAGATACCCCCCCAGAGCAAAATTAATTTTAAAATATTTTAAAATTAAGTGCTAAAATTAGGTGCTCGAATTGTTTGGCAGAAAATTTAAAAAAAACAGGATAGGGTTGGTTTATCATTAAGCTAGCCCCCCCCCCCCAACAAAAAAACATAAATATTTATTATGTAAACGAATAAACAAATACAGTAGAATTAAGTGCTAATAAGGTGCTTCAAAAAATAAAGAAAATAAATCGAAAATATATATTACAGAACTTAGAAGCCGGTCGTTCACAAGAGTTTACAAGAGAGAAGTTATCTTAAAAAATTAGGTGCTCGGGCAAATTTTATAAGCAAAGAAATTTTATAACTCACTGAATCGATGGGCAGCAGCGGAATTGTAACACAGCTACATTAATCTGTAAAGTGCATATAAATTCAAATTATAATAGCGTCCAAAATAATTTTTTCTATTTATATTAACTTAAAGAAAGTCGTAATGTTTTAAAGATAATTTATTCAAAACAATTATAATATGGATTATCAAGATAGATTTAATATTTTATTTGTAAATTAAATCTATGAAATAACAAAGAAATATTTTTTATTAGGAACAATTCATTAGGAACAAAATAAAAAAGTTTTTGTATTTTAGATGACCAGGATACGGTAGCAATCGTGACGCCCGATGAAAAAGAACTGTAAACTTCAACAATTTATATTTGCTATAATTTTTAATAAAAAATTTAGAAAAAAATTGAGATGCTTCTTTAAACATGAATAAATGTAAGTATAAAACATTAAATCTGTCTAACCGTTTGCTTAAAATTAATTCTCAAAAATCGGCTTGAAAACGGGCTGTATATTATAAAACGAGAATGCCTCCTTAACGTAACTAAATAAATTTCATAAATCATTAACTTTAATATCTTACCCAAGGGTTGCTCCGCTGTCGCCCAATGCCGTCAACCTTGCCACCTCCTCCTCTCCTCTCCTCTCCACTCCCTCGTCATTCCGCCATTGCACATCGCAAAAAACTCACTCGCGAAAATTAGATTAACAACACACTCGCACGTATACTAATTGTCGATCGTCCAGCACTTCTCACGACCCGTAAAATCGGACATTTTTTTAATATTCATCCGCATACGGTACGAGAGTATTCGACGTGCACCTAACCCCTAACTCGTTTCACACTATCTCGACGAGTCCGTTGCGGCAATTCGCCAGCACTTCCATCGATGCCGATAATACTCGCGAGCGACAAAATATATATGCGAAACGAAATATGTATCAGAAGCCGACGATAGAATCCGCTTTCACGAAATTTCCATCGTGTCGACGCGAACGTGATACATACACTCGAGGGGCACGAGTTCGCTTGCCGATGGCTAAACGGCATCGGGTGCATTAATACGTCGAAACAACGGCTCGCTGTGGAATTCGGATGCTTTTGATACGATCACCCGACACGATATCCGTAGTATCCGTACGAAAACATTCGACAAGGTCGCGGGGGCGCGGAGCATTAACAACTGGTCCGCTCCGGGGGGACGCTCGACGCGAACTGAGCGGCCGAGTGACGTCACGCTAATATGCCTAATTTCGCACTGTTACACGAAGGATATCTCCCGCGCGCGAGAAGTGAATTCCTTTGACGATTTTATGTTTTATCGATAGAAGAGACAATTTTACTTCATTTATGAACTTCGGGCGAATATGATATTCGGTTTCAATACAAAAGAATGCGTAAGGTAAGAATGCTTTAGTCAGAAACGACGTTACAATTTCACTGCACGATTCATCCTAACAGCACATGCTATGAAACAATGAAACGAATATCGCAATACAATTTAACGATAACGCCTTTCTACGGTCGAAGCTAGATCTTAGTGCTTAGTTTATTTGCGTAATTTTACATACCCATTCAAATTCACGAAACTGCGCGCCGAATTGGTTTTTCAGACATAACACAGATGTAATGTCGGCGCGCAGTTTCGTGAATTTGAATGGGTATGTAAAATCACGCAAATAAACTAAGCACTAAGATCTAGCTTCGACCTTAGAAAGGCATTATCGTTAAATTGTATTTATCATCGGTCAAATAGGTATTTTGAATATTGTAATATTTATATAACTTGCGGCGTTTAATATTCTTTGGTGAGTCGTACCGAGAAAAGCTTTCAAAGCTGTATCAGATTTAATATATCGGACGTGATCAAACGACTCACGTATTAAGACAGTAATATTTGGTCAAATTCGGAATTATGGCGTCTTCGGCAAGTTTCCACGACGTGAGTAAAATAATGTAGCCGGGTGTTTGTTTTGTGTGACACCGCGTTCAAGATCGCCGTCCAACGCTCGAGACTCGAATTTTGGGAAAGTCGCGCGGGAAAACAACGCGCTATATTCTTGCGCAACACCATAACACCACGCACCGATGACTGTTTAAAAATATTTCGAACTCGTCGCCGTATTTTCGTACCATGTACATTTTTTCTCGAAATCCTCAACGAGCGACATGCGCCTTACTCGTGCCTAAAGCCCGTCAAATTTTAACGAGCATATATTCATAAACATTTCTATACATATTACATCTGTATACTTTATACCTACAATTTTTTTCTCGTAATAATTGCTAATTTAAATTTGAAAAAATTACAGGCACCGCTATAAATAACCATGCAGTAAGTTTTAACAAATACAACGAACAGTATTTGCCGTTATCTATACCTCTTGATATAAAATTGTCTCAAAAATCATCTAAATAAAAAAATAGATCAGTTTAGAATATTCTAGAATATCGTACAAATATTCCTACAATATCATGATATACGTTATTTGTATGATAAATATTACGATATTCATTTGATAGCATGTGCTGTTAGGGTGAATCGTGCAATGAAATTGTTGTAACGTCGTTTCTGACTAAACCATTCTTACCTTGCGCATTCTTTTGTGCCGAAACCGAATATGTAGCGAAAATATCCGTCCGAAGTTCATAAATGAAGTAAAATTGTCTCTTCTATCGATAAAACAAAATTGTCAAAGGAATTCACTTTTCGCGCGCGGGAGATATCCTTCGCGTAGCAGTACGAAATTAGGCATATTAGCGTGACGTCACACCGCTGCTCAGTTCGCGTCAAGCGTCCCCCTGGTCCCCCCGGAGCGGTCGAGTCGTTGATGCTCCACGCCTCCGCGGCCTTCTCGAATATTTTCTTACGGATATCGTATCGCGTGAATTATGGGTTTTTTTTTTTTTTTACTTATCAAAGCAAGCATGTTATTAATAAAGTGCAATGTTTATTATCGAAAAAATAAAGGAGGGGACGCTTTAGAAAACGTATGGCAGTATTGGCGATTTTTTTCTAATATTATACAAAAAGTGTCAAAAATTTTCGGATATTGTTTAATTTCATAAAAAATGTAGTACTACCTTGTAATATTAAATATAATCTTCTGAATTTAAAACGAAGAATTGCGTCTCGCATTTTGATGTTAATTTATACGCGAATTCACGGCGAAAAGCACAAGAATATATGGTCGATTAAGCTAAATTTATAAACGTAATTGTTTAACGTTATAATGTTGGATGACATGGCTACATTTAAACGTAATACTTCGATATGAACATTCAAACAATAGATATATGTATGTGTGCCAAGAATACTCGGATGGTTTCACGAATACATTCTCATTGCCTATATTCCTCACATATGCGTGCTTTTCGCAACGTTCTATTTGATAAACATACAAATCGTCTATTACCTTTACGTGTAATTCCGCGAGAATACGTTCATACTTACTTTCGTAGACTATCGAGCGCCAAAGTCAAATGAATGATGTAAATATCGAAAAGGTAGGCTTGACATTTATTCGAGAATTATTACAATAAGTATAAGTACATATCTGATACAAATAAAATATAATTATAAAAATAGAAAGGATAAAAAATAATCAGTCTTTGCTTATGTCGGTACTTTGAAATATGTATGAATATAAGAATACGATTTGCGTAATGGGTGAACAATCGTTACTTTTCGATGTGTAATATGAAACAGGGTTGGAAATTTTTTACAAAAAGTAATTCGTTATCATTACCATTACTTAGAAAGTAATGATTCATTTTCCGCTATTTTCTTGCAAGGGAGAAGTAATACGTTACTTGTAACGCCGTTATTGTTTTCGATACTTTTTTCGGTAATGATCATTATTTTTTTCTGTCGACGGTAACGGTGACGTCGTTATATTTTTACAGCAACGGTAACGAATTCAATCGTTACTTTCGTCGTTATTATATATTTTATCGTTACCAAAAAAATATATAATGGTAATGGCGTTACAAATAATGTTACTATAAAATAATTTCCATGGACGGAGGATAAATCGCTACATATTTATTAGATAGAGAAAAGCGATGTCTGCAAATGGTAGATAGAATCACGGTAATTAAATTAATGATTGGTTTTGGAAGCAGGATGACTCGGGGTAAAAACTTCGTAGTCGATTACTGAAAAATGATAGTCTCCCATGAGCAACTGATTAGACGCGTGATCCCCGTCGTAACTGTGCGGGAGATTGCTGTAGCTCTCCTTGTTGACATTGCAGTTGCTCGATATAAGTAGATCAGCTCCGGCACCAAAGATCGGCCCTATGCTGCAACAGATTACATTAAATCGAGTTACCTTGAGAACACGGTAATCGAAAAGATCTGTAAAAATCGCAGCAATCTTTACTCCGGATGATAGCAGATCGCGAATGATTTCTTCACGATGTCGAATTTTGTTGGTGATACATCTTGATTATTTGTTAACGTGAAAAGGAAGCTCTTCTCTGAAGCAATATATTGTGCCTTCGAGTTAGTTTTGCCCCACGGAACGTCGCTGAATCCTCCGCATATCTCGCCACGCACTCCCTAAGATACAATAAAATGTGACGTTAGTATAAAATGAAACTTGAATGAGAATTCTGTACTAACCAACACTATCACGTATGTCGGGCAAACGTTATCGCAATGCCGATGAAAAGAGGCCGCTGAGTAGCCATGGGTGGACGCTCTGGAAGCAATGAATTGCAAACCATGATTATACAATACGAGCTGCATGTGGGACATATTATTGCATTTTTTGCATGTTAGGAATATTAGGAGTAGGAATTAAAATTTTAGAATCAGTTTTCTCAATGAATATTAAACGTAACGCACAATGGAATAAAACGTAGGATATGAATATGTCGTACAAGATACAACGTAATTTATTATCTATAATGTATTCATTGAAGAAAGTGATTCATTGAAGAAAGAGATGAAATTTTAATTTCTATTCCTAATGTCTAATATTCCTCTATTTTGCGCAAAGACAAATAGAAATAAATTTATTATGTTATCATCTAAGGTGTTTCACTTCTGAAACACCTACATAACATATTCTTAGAACCTACCGATAAACCAATCGCCAGCCTTGTTTCGACACGCCGTACCACTGATTCAGAACCCGCTGAAAACCGACCTTGTCTCTGGAGAGGATCTGCGAGCCCGGGAAAAGAAACGGGCTGACACGCGGCTGCAGTCGCTTGTCGGAGCAGACTTCTGAGTACTTGTTCGGCAGAGCTGCATACCTATACCTAAAGCGAAACGTCGAGATCGAAGGCGATACCGCCAAACGGTGAATGCCGCCCCATTAGATCGTACCTTAGAAATTTCGAGCCGCTCGATCGATCGGGATTGAAAAATTCGTACCTCTCCAACGACATCTCTATCGGCACCGCACCGGTCGGCTCAACCTCCTCTGCAAACACCTGGCTGTCGATCAACAGCAAGCGTACGTGATTAATTACGCCGGACAGGTGCTGGCATACCCTCATGCGCTCTTCCTCGGTCCAGTGTTGTGTGGGCTGCGTAACTCCTGCCTAAGGGTGTCGTTTAAAAATCATTAAAAGTTCACAATCGCGAGAAAATTCATCTAATTCCTAATAAATAAATTCAAAGCACTCCGAGAGATAAAATAAACCTGTTACTTTTCCCAAATTTAAATTGTTATTCACATGAACCCTAATTTCACTTATTTGTTCTTATCTTAAGATAAAATGAGATTCTTAAGAAATAAACGAACCTGATATTTGGCCCAATTCAAGACCGCCCGCCATACATCCTCTTCCTCCAACCCAAGATAATCAGACGATATCAATTTTACTAAAGCATCCTTTGGAAGATTGCAGAATGCCGTCGTCTTCACTGTATCCATGGCATTCTCACCAATAAAAGCGAAACATTTCTCGATGAAAGATGAGCAAGCAGCTTTCCCACCTGACACATAAAAATTAACGATGATAGAAAAAAATGAATAATTTTAATTTACAAGTTTGTCTCAGAAAATATTTTTTAAAATTAAATATATGAGATTTAAATGGCTATATCTATCTTTTTAAAAAACAAATTACAGAAATATAATAATTCAATTCTAATAATTCAAATAATAATTATAATTTCATAATGGCATAACCATCAAAACAAATTTATGAATCTTTATGCTAAATTCAATGCAAAATTAATTTTTGAAATCACTTCAAACTCAAGCATATCTTTCATAAAGAATTTTAAAATATTTTTACATACAGCAAAATATTAATATATAAATCATAATTATTATTCTTACTTACCTATAAGATATAAATTTTTTTAATTCTTAAATGGCAATTTTATTACGTTATTTTTCTTTATGAATGTGTAATTATTCTCGTAGATTATAATTATGTATTTTTCTTCTTAAATCATTTTTTATATAAATATCTAGATATTTTAGGTAAACAATGAAAGACGTTTTAGAATATGAAACTATTTAATAATTATTTATATACATTCTATTTATTTTGTATGTTTACTTCTTTCATATTACAATACACAATTAGAATGGGTCCACAAAAATTATATTCTAATGTGACATACAAAATAAATTGATTGTGTTTCAAAGCATTTTCAATATGCAACCACATATTGTTAAAACTATCATTAATTCACAAAAATTAAATTAGATATTGGGATGTGCGTTTATAGATAGATAGATATATTTCTCTTCAGCTTGTGACGTGGACGTGCATTTATATAAAATATTCAGTGAGCCTTTTTCACAACAAGATTTGACCTATCTCGCATTCGTTAAGATTCATATAGCAGAAACTTATATCTAGACAGTATACAAAATGTCCATTATGGGTACATGGTCATCAATCACGCGATACATTTCTTTTCGCACGTTTAAAAAGTTATTGGCTTTCACAATCAACTTTCTCCCTGAGAGCTTCTCTCGTCGCCACAGTCCAAGAAGGGACCCCAAGTTATTTGGAGCCAGCCTTACCCGGCGCCCGCCCATACGAAAGCCAGGTTGAGGTTATGTTCCCTCCTTTAGTTCGTTGTGGGATTGGTGTTCTGTATTAAAGTGATGTTGTCGCCTTTAAGCATAATCCGTCCGAGTGTCTTTTTCTTCTTCGTCTTCTGATGGTACTCCTCGGCGTCATCCAATACCAAGTTCATGTACTCGTCGAAGCCGACGATGTGCCCTTCGATCCGCAGATTCACGTTCTCGAACAGCCAGACTTGCACGCGCGAGCGGTTCTGCAGGTAGCGAAATATCAAGTTGATGGGTTGCACCATCACCTTCTGGACTTTCTGCGGCCCCTTGTACGACATTTTTACGCCGGTACTTCAAAAATTAGACGTTAAACAGTGAGCGATATATCTCGCGTACGTGCCTTGTGAGCGTGAGACGCCAAAAAATATGGCGTCTTCAACTGTGATGCTAACATTGCCAACGTAACAGCGCTGCTTGAATCTAGTTACTTTCGACTTCGCAAAATCACCATGATCAAACAATTCATTCCGTTTGAACATGAGGTTTGTTCGTGTTGCGTGCACTTTTTGCATTCAGTATCTTCGTTGTCTCTCTTTCCTACGCTCAAATATATATTTATCTCGTTTCAAGCGCAAAAATTTTTGGGGATTTCAAGCAACACAAACAAACCTATGATCATGGTCAGAATGGTCCGAATTCATAGGCCGGTATTCATAGTCCGTTCTTATATTTAAGATCGTCTTAAGTATCATCAGAATGAGACGCTATCAACCAATCAGACAGCCGTATCAGCATCTTAAGACATTGCTTAAGATGATCTTGAAATAAGAATCGACTATGAATATCGACTATAGACGTTTCTCAGATCTCAAATTTGTCTTTGTCTCGCGTATGGTAACGAAGTAAGCAAGACAAAGACAGATTCGAGATCTGAGAAACATCTATGAATCGGAGAGAGCGTCCCAGATGCACACAGTTGCAATCGGACACACCACTCACATCGACCGGTCCCTAGGTATTTCCTGCTGTACCACCAATCAGAAAATTTTATATTAAAGCAGCCAATCAACGATGTGTCCGATTGGGCCTCACCCGAATTCGGACCCATGTTGCGATTGTCCACACCCATTCACAGTGATCGGTGCTTGGTGATTTTCTATTGGATTAACCAATTAGAAAATTTTATATTAAATTAGCCACTTGGGCAATCGGACGAATGGATTTTAAACCAACTCGAGTCGGGCTGCGTTTCGATTACACGGCCAATACTGAAAATCTATAATAGAATGTAACGTAAATTATAAATTTTCAGTACATATATTGGTAGTGTGTATCAGAACGCAGTCTATAGGAATCAACTTGAGCAGCGAAATTTATCGACTACAGATCATCTTGGCGATAATTTTATCTGCGCTAATTCTATCTTCTGCTACTTAAATTATCGTCAGATGGCGCCACAATACAAATATGATTTGCACTTCTATGTGATTTTTACGTTTGTATCAGCCAGATGGCTCTACGAGGCCTTAATCTTTTTTTCTAATAAAAAAAAAATTTACTTCTATGTGAAGATGAAAAATAAATAGTAAACAACTGAACTTATAGCTTATTTAGGTCGTTTTCAATACTGGCCATTGCACATTAGCAGACTAGCAGAGTATAGCAGAGTTTATCGGAATAAATTCTTGGAAAAGTTATTCGTTTTTGTCATTATGGATAAGGATAAGAAACAAACGACTTTTACGTCTGAATCTTTTGCTTCTGGATTAGAATCCAAGAAATCTGAATATTTTTTTAAGTGCGGAGGAACGTAGGAAAAAAGATGAACAATTTTGTAAAATAGATGTATTCGAAGGATTTTGTAAGAGGATATTCTCTCCTCTAGAGAACAGACGTAGGAGAGAGTTAGGAATAAGGAATAAAATCTCATATGAAAATAGATCAGAAGCAGGATTGGGTAAGTTAATTTTTTTAAACTAAATTAAGTTGAGGTTATTATCTTATAAAATTAATTTAGTTATGTTGAAAGTTGCATTAAGATTAAATTAAATTAAAAGTTAGTTTTGAAAAGCATATTCATATTAAATTAAAATGTAATTTTTTTAAATTAGATTACACTAAGTAACAAAACAAATACAATATAGATCATCAGATAAATTTAATATTTTATTTAAGTTATACGAGAGAACAAATATTGTTTCTTTTTTAATATGGAAATGTTTTCTTTGTTTTATAATTTTTTTTCTTTTACGTAGATAAATTTGTAACTTAAGAAAGTTAATAAATTGATACATTTTAAAAATAATTAGTTTAAATTAAAAATTAACTCATTTAAAATTAAGTTAAAAGTTATATATTTTAATTTTATTATTTGGCTTTTAACTTTTGTATCTAGGTACTACCCAAGCCTGCAAAGATGTTCAATGGTATCCATTTAAAAACACTGATACAGTTGCAGGAAAAATCACAGAAAAATATTTATACCATCTTGCTCAGGCACTGCTGTGTCCAGTTTATGCACTTGATTGTCTAGAAGAGGCTGAATTCTACCACAAGAGGATTGGATGTGAGAAAACGATTAAAATATGGAAACAACTGAACGATGTAATTCCAATGTGCTCAAAACTTAAAGTTGATAGAATTGTTGCAAGTACTATTGGAGGTTATCTAATTTTTGATCCAGACTCTATTTATTCTTATATTAAATTTCTTGAGACAGTTAAATCTTGTCAGGAAGAAGAATCAAAAGTTAGAAATTTAATATTTTGGACAACGGAAATTGCAAACAGATCCTTAACTTTTTCTTCTCATTTAGCTAAACTGCACAAAACAATTAAATCCATTAATTCAAAAACATCTAAGCCAGATCTTCCATCAGGATCATCTGCAGAATAATATGTATTTCAACAACTCTGGCTAATATTATAGGAATAATAGTAAAGAGAAGATTTAATTGATGCAAGATGGAGATTATTTAGGATTCTATAAATGAAAATGGTTAAAAGAAAAGTTGTAACTGCGATTTCTCTTTCATCCAATCCAGAATTATTTCGATTAACTCATACAAGTGCAGGCCAAAAAGTGATTTTAATTTTAGATCAGGGAAAGTTACTAAACAAAATGGCCGCTCATTGTGACTTAAAAGAAACTTTTATTTTAGAAGGAGTCACAAGATTTTTAAGAGAAATTTATTTGAAAATTTCAGAAAAAAATGTGATCAACAGACGAAAACTTAATTGGTTGAAGTATTATCTCGATAAGTTTGTGTTTATCGTTCTCGATGTAGTTACGTATTCTTGTTTTTATTAGACAGATGTGTAATCTTATTTTTATTTAGTACGAAATTATTTAATAATAAATAATATCATTTATATCACTACTATTTAGATAAAGTTTTCCAGCAACATATACAGAGACCCAATGCTTTTTAACCATGATACAAATTGACACAATTGTACATAGTTAAAATAATATACAATATTTAACACACCGTTGAACACATAGAGCCATCATATAAGAACATCATTATAAATAACACAAGTAACATCAGATAAGGACATTATTATTTATTTGCTATTTAGAAATATATCTAAAATACCTTTATGATAAAATATTTTTATAATATTATGACTTCTGTCTTATATCTGGGATCATAGGTACCAACATTACATTTCGAAATATAATGTTGAAATAAAAAAATAAAATAAAATTATTTAAGCAGCGTTTCAGCTACAAGTCGACATTGTATAATACTGTGTTACATAGTGTATGACTATTCCATAGCTAGAAAACAAAATGTAGCAGTTTAAAGTTTAAGTAAACATTATCTTTTCGCCTTTTTCATAGTTATTATTGAGATATTTCTTTGAATTTTATATTTTTTGTAGAGAACGTCAAATAAAATTGTAACTTGCAAGAGAAAAAAAAGTGTTAATTTTCAGTGCAGATCCTAATTGTCCATTTCAGATTCGAACATTGGCGCGCTCATTCGGCCGCCATGATGGTTTCGACTAAGCGTTCGGTTCGGAACACGGAGGCAAGTGCTCCGCAATTAATCGTAGATTTAATCCATTAACAGTGAATTACGAGCGCGAATTTTCATCGGGGTGTCGTTTGAGGCAACAGGCGATTGCTAAAATGTATCGGTTGACATGAATCTTTACGGTCAATGTCGGTTTGTCGGTTGTGCGTTCAAACGATTGAGTTCATTTGCGTCGCGCGGCTTGAAATCGTTACAGTTCCGAGTTATAGATTCCAATGTGATTAATATACGAAGGTAATCACAAGCATAACTCTTACGTTCCTTTGAAAGAATCAAAATTACAGCTGAATTGATTGATCAAAAAAATAACCTTAACAGCACATGAATATCTAGAATATTTGTACGATATCATGTGCAGTTAAGTGGTTATTACATGACTAGCGTCGAGCATCGAACTAATGCGCAGAAAATTATCGCGCAGGAATCTTGTGGATTCTTTATGCTACAAAGTAAAAGATGTTACGTTTTGATGTACACATGAATATTTGAACACAGCCTCAATAAAATTATTAAACATATTACTGCGCTCAACGCATGATGCTCCTATGTAAGAACACCTTTAGAGAATACGCCAATAAGATAGCATCAAAGATTGACTTTCGTCAAAATAAATAGATATATCATACAGAAAATGAAAATTATTATTGTCGTTTCACACGCATTTATTAATCTTATTATGTTTAATAGAGAATTTGTCACTGAATATAGTATACATATATTCATATATAATATATATTACAATATATATTACAATTTTAATTCAGTAAATTATTAATAAGAAATCTTTAATAACTTTTATAAAGCGCTTTTAATTTAATTAAAATCATTAAAAATAGATAAAACATGTTTATGAAAAATATATATTGTAAATGGTGCTTTTTTGTATTTTTAAGATATATTCAAGAAATACTAACACAATAATCGTTTTATTATTAATAAAATATTTAAATAATTGCATAAAACAGATATAATTGAGATTTTATTTTACTCATTTTATCTAATAATTCGATTGCACTAGTGCGATTGTACTAGTGCAATCTAATCAAATGTATTTAATCAAATTCTCTATAATATAATTTTAATTTATAATATTAATTTGTAAGAATTAATATTAATTTATAATAGCGTTTATAGATATATTTAATAAAAAATTTCTAACAATGTAACTTTTTATTGTCTTTGTCTTGTGCTTTTATTATTTTGATGCATTTTGATTTTCCGATGAAGTATGTATTTTTACGAAATATACATTTTAAATAATTTTTTAAAATTTTTATGTTGATAATTCTATATTCGATTTAATAAACATAATGCATGGAAGAAAGAAATTTTCTTTCATTAAATAATATTTCATAATTATTTGAATTAATATAATAAGCATTTTTAATTTATACAAATATTTTATATTTTATAGAATTAGGAAAGATGCTGGATCTATATCGTGCTGCCAAAAATACATGCAGCAAAATATGACAGTCAGCAGTTGAAAAGGTGTTTATCATTGATTGTCGTGAGTAAAATTATTTCATATAATTTTTATATACGTGTACATTATGATATTAGAAGTTAGAAGTGCGACACATGCAAAATTAAATATATAGATCTTTAAATACCTGGAACTCGTTCTTGAGCCTCCAAAGCAGCGGTTAAAAGTGCACACGCGTTTCCGGGGCTTAAAGTAACAGACACATGTTCCTCACAACTTCTCCAAAGTTCTTCTATACCAAGTTCTTGTGCCAGACCCAGCATTTCGAAAATCCCACTATCTTGTAATATTATCTGCAATCAGTTAACATGGAATTTATACACTGAGGGAAAAATTACTAAATTTTAATGATTATTTATTCGAATAATATTAATGAAATATTTACTAAATGTAAATATACATTTATTTAGTACAAGAATCACTAATTTAATTCATCATTTTTTTTATAGAGTAAATATTTATATACCGTAAGTAAATATTTTATTAGTACTATTCGAATAAATATTTATTAAAATTTAATAATTTATCCGTCAGTGAAAAATTTTAAAATTTTATTAATTTTTATATAAATATAAGAGAACATCATGAAATATTACACAATAAATAATTAAAAAAAAATTTTTTTTTAATCAATACAATGTTTTATAAATAACATAACATTCAATTAAATGTTCCTCGAATTTTTTAAAATTACTTTTCTTATCACTTTAACTTTTTCGATAAGAAATTTTAATTCAGAAAAAAGAGATTGAGGTGCATTAGATTAAAAGAACACCAACTATAACAGTGCAATATTATTTATCTAATTTTGCTGAAGAAAAATAGAAAATTATTAAATTGCACTGATACTTACCATACCGGTGTAAATGTATCGAATAAACTGACGGAACGTTTCCGGATGCGCGTGTGGCATTCGTACCGATGTCGGATTACCGGCTGTGCCGATCCTCTTGGCGGCTGTGAAGTTCTTACACCTGTGAAATAATTTTTGACAACATGTATTTCTCGAATCGCATCGAATTTCAAATAGTAATCTACTCTCGCGTATTTTCTTAAAACAAACGAGCGCATCTTTTCGTCATTGCTGTGCACATTACTTTTCACGCGACGCTTCGTGTAACAAAAGAGCTTAATTGATTTCGTCATGAAACTGTCGAGACATCGTCACGAAACCGAGATGCAGAGCAACAGAAGTGTGCTCTTCCCCTATCCTTAGAAATTAATGGTAACCCTCGGAAGCACCCTTACTTCTCGTGTCCCTCTGCGTTAGGATGAGAACAAGATAGTGGAGAATGCGTAGATCAGGAGAAACCCCATGTCGTCCATTAATTGTCCGATCCAGACCCTTCGAATCATGCGGAAAATTACGTTCTATTGGTATAATCAACGCGAAAATATGCGTACTGTACGATCGAAATAGGTCGCCAAACTTTGGCAGCATATTCTGTTTATTTTAAGTAGAGATCTATCAATTCTATAGCTGCTTTTTGCCTATGTTTGGATTGTTATTTAAAACCAGGATGGTTTTCCCACTAAATATAGGTGGTTTTTCCACTAATTTCTGCTATTCGAATTTGATGCTGGTAAATATTGAATTTCGATTTTATTATCATTTTCAATAATAAACTATGCAAAATTGAGTCGCACATAGTGGACTCGATTTCAAATATTGATAACGCATCTGTATAAAATTTTGACGCGATGCATGAGTCAAATTTATTTCACGTTTGTTATCCCAATCGAGAAGCATATTGCAAAATAAATCGAAACGAGAACTGACGTATAATTAAATGAAACTCAAATAAACGTCGTACCTAGAAAAATACAGTTCGACATCTTAATAGTATTCTACCAGATATATCGAACTGAAATTAGATTTAAGAGGTGTGGAGGGTTTTTCAAGTAACGAGAAAGAATGAGAAGCGAAGCTACAAGTGCCAGTCGACCGTAAATTGATTCGTTTTTCAACCGACTTAGACAGGTTTTGTTTTTATTTCGCGTAGTTTTAACAGCGTTAATTAGTTCTTCCAGACAGTTCTGTTTGGAAAACAGAAGGAAAAAGAAATCAATGATAATTTATGCTTTCAATAACGACACTTGAAAGTTAAATCCGTTAATAATCTTTATTCTCTTTGCCTGTTACCCTGCGAACACTCGTCGCAGACATTTTCTTTGCTTATGCAGTAATCTTTCTTTTCACGAAGAGACTATTATAACATTATCTGACTAACATTGCTTTCACGAATGGCATGAATAACAAGATTTACTTTTTTTATTTTTAGTGTTTCTTTTATTTTACGTAAATTTGTATCGTGCAGTTTAATTTTTTTTTTTCGATAAAAAATGTAACAACAAATCTGATTATTGAAAAATATCATTACAATTTAGTTATATGCGCATATGAATTAAATTGTAATATATCATACTCGCTGCAATGTTATATTGATATCAATGTTAGTGATAAAAAAATTGTTCACCAAATGCAGGTTGCATCATGTGATAATTAATATTACTTATTAATAAAGCGCTTATTAATAAAACTTTATAAGCGCTAATATATATATTCCTAGAATATTATACAAAAATTATTAAAAATTGAGATAATATTTCGAGAATATTATCTTAATACAATAAATTTTTTTGTCTAGAAATGCATCTATAAGATATTGCATAATATATAGTTAGAGAGCCAGTCTTAAAAGACTTTAACATATCTGGATTTTCTAAAGCGCCGAACGATAACGTAAAGTACATCAGTGCTTTCCATCGAATCAAAAAGAACTGTGTCAAAAGGCATGTAGGCGAAACAGTCTTTGAAGTTTAGCTTGAACTGACGCTAGAGAGGCACGCCAAATACATGTAACGTCTAGGTCGCGTGAGAAAAAGCCGTAGATAAAGTGGATGAAAAGCGCGAAAATACAGCCGAGCGCTCCGGTCTCGGTTAAGCTGAGCGTTTTCGACGTGGCAAAAGTTTTTAGCTCTCGACGCGAAACGCGAGTGTTGACGATGCGTACGAAATCAGGGAACGGTAAAACGATGTTTATCCAAATAAAATTTTGTAAACCACGATTTTACACCAGAAAATATCGCACGCAGGAAATTATCTCTACGTGCCAAGATAAAAAGTTATTTTGTCATCTGCTAAATGAATTACTCATATACCTAAAAGGATTATGTTTGCAATTCATGAACTTTTTTATACAGTCACACAATCATTGGAATTATTGGCAGTTGCCACTTATAATGCTCTATAACATTTTTTTTACCTCCACACATATTCAAACAGATAAAAAATTAATCGTTTTGGAAAACGTAACACGTCGTAAGAATTCGCATTGAAATATTAATAAATTATTTTAAGTATCCCGTCTCTCATATCTGCGACTCTCATCTATAGCTCTTCAGCTCCATTTACATTTGTAAATTGCTCTACCCTCCGGAACTCCGTTGAAGTAAAGATTACCGGGGGCCTACCGGGAAGAACGGTGGACATTAATATTACGCGTGCTCTTAAAAAATTTTATTTCCACCTTTTCAGAGCCGCTACTCGTCGCGGACGGGCGGAACCTCGAGTACGCGTCTCTTTATCACGATTTTCAATGCGGAAGAGCGTCGTAAAGAGTTTGAGCGCGCAGTAGCACGCATTGTCCATTCGTTTCAACCGCGGACATCTGTCACCAGCACGCTTAACTTAATTTTCCTAGGTTCATGTTGGCGGGCAGCCGAAACGAGAGAGAGAAAGCGAAAAAGGGATGGGAGGGAGGGAGAGGAAAACGGAAAGGAGGAGGGAAAGAGAATAATACTAAAGGGTGGAGATGACGGTGGAGATGACAAAGGTCCCGCCGTTACTTTCCGCGCCTGATATTAAAGGGATTCGTGGAGATGTCATAATTGACTTTACAATTAGCGCCGCCTTGTCTCACGATGTGCCAACCCTTCAAGTTCGCCTTTCCTCTAAATATCAACCGAACCTACTCTTCTTCGGACAAGAGAGATAGAGAGAGAAAGAGAGATCTCGCCAAGGGATGAAAGTGGCGTAGGGTTAGGGAAAAAGAGTGCTCCTCTCGCTTTGTAACTAATTAGAGCAGCTGATCGATCCGTTTCGCCGTAACTATTTTCGTAAACCATAACAGGCTTAATTAAAATTCATCGCTAGCACGAATTCCGGCGCCTCGCGCCATTCGCGGAAGTTCAATAAGTCGCTCTTTCTTTCAGCAATCGTTTCTTTCTTTCCGCTTTTCCTACAATACTCCTCCCAACTTACGAATGACAAGCTTTGTTCGTTTTATCTCGAAAGGGAAATACGTTTGCCGTATTTTTCAATGAAAATGAAGGAGCTTTGCCCCTCTTACATTTGCATCTTACATCAATGTCCCTATTCAGTGATTGTTAACTAATGGTCCCTCTCGCTCACTGAAGATCGCGTTTCTTTAGTCATATTATCATTTTATTTTATTATTTTATTTTATATTAAATTTAATTCCGCATAATGCGTATATTCATCGCTGAATATTTCGTAACGAATATTCGCAGTGGAAATATTTTCTTCACATCTGAAACTCGTGCGCATTAAAATCGCGATGTTGATTCTCCCATGATAATTAATCGCGTACCTTTACGGTATTTAAATTCTCCGAGGAAATCTCGCTCGCAGCAATTCAATGAATACAATAACGTCGGGATGTTACAATAAAAATTACCATTGACAATGAATCCAACATCCAGAAGGTATTACACTCACGTCTTCATCGAAATAATTGACGGCATCGATTCGTTTCAAATATTGCTGATACCTGGTATTGGAAATATCGGAAATAACTGTTTGATACGAATCATCTCATCTCCATTTCTTGGAAGTGTGGTTTCACTCACACAAACCGAGCTTTATTTCTAACAAACATTTCAAATTCATAACCCATTCGAGTTTCTCCGCGGTATTAAAAATTCCATTCGTTAATTACGCCACATCGTGTAAGCATATCGCGAGATCCTATTTTCTTCAAATTAAGGGTAAAATGAACGTTTTCATAAGTAATGGCTCGTTATGAAAGGCCTAACCTGGCTTGAAGTATTATTCTGTGAGCATAGACAGGGGTCTCGTCCCTTCCTAGCAGGAACACGATATCAGCCGAGTCTTTATCCTCCGAGAGTCGCGCCAGATCCTCCAGCAGTCTTGGTACACCAGCCAATCCCGCCTCACCAGACATCCCGGCAGCACCTGCCGCCGCCGCAACGGCAACAGCTCTGGTTCCCATTGTTCTCGTGCTTGTCCCTATATACAGACGATCGTTAATCAAAAGTGAATTAAGTAATCGGCTTGAATAATTAACAAAACAAATCCTGCATAGCGCACACTTGTCACCTGTGCCATAAATATCGGTATTGTACGCAGATCCAACTTAATTCCCAATTAAAAGTACGGGGGAACAATTGTGATTTATTAAAATAATTTATTAAAAATTAAAATTTACGTTCTCCTACAGCAAAAATTAAATTGTCCTGTCTAAAAAAATATTACGCAGTTTAATAGGAAAATAAATGTATTTATAATTAATCTACGCTTTCTGAATCGAGTCAGACGTAAAAACGTAAACGAGGAACGTATTTGCTCTAAAAGGAATACCCATTTATCATTTATTTCTTATCGCGCCCGCGTTGTCGGGAAAATCTCTAATGGAAGACAACGCCAGCAATTTGCGATAATCCGAAATTAATAGGACTGCTAGAGCAGCAAGAAGTTGACAGTTACGCGCAACGGATGGCGACGCGTCCGGTCGAGTTTTTTTTTAACGAGTCGGCTGCGCCACGTTACGGACGCGGAAATTCGCGGTTGCTGGAGAAAAAGTGACAAAACCGATTAAGGTACAATCGGTGCTAATTGCGCCATTAATATTTGATTTGCGCGAGCATGCGCGTTTATTGGTTCACCTCGTTGATCGCGACTCGCATCCCCAAGAGGGATTTTGCATTACCGCGGTGTGGCGACGCCAATGGCGACCAGGCCTTCTGATTCTCTTTTAATTAGTTCGGGTTTTGTAGTTTTCGAATGCATTGGCCGTCGATTGTACCACGACACGAGAGCTCGCAATCAGCGGCTATCATTACCCTTCCAGCGCGTCTCCCCACCGCACACGTCGTATCGTATTCCGGGCAATGTGATTCGATTAAAATGTCATTGCCAGGGATGCTCTAACATCCGTCTCTGATGATGCCATAAAGAACTAATTAGCGCTTAAATCGCCTCGGATAGAAGCTTGTGGTGTAATACGCGTGTGAAATTGATCATTAATGCTTTTGGCAATAGGCTCTTATGTTTAATATAGAGGAAAGTCACCAATACCGACATAGATTTCTCGAAACGACACTCTCTTATTTCTCTCAAACTAAACATTGCGCTTTATTAATTCTGATAAAAACATGATTTTAGATAATTAAAGTAGAAAGTAAAAATCTAACAATAATTTATATATCTGTGATTTTTTTTCTATATAAAATCTACAAAAAACGAATTCTTCTTAAAAGCAAGAATAAAATTTGAATGATTTTTTTGCAAATTGCACAGTTAAACAATAGTGAGTATGTTATTGACAATATTGGATTATTTTATATGGCTGTATAATTTGTAGCTTCCCAATTCTTCTATTTTGTTTATATTTTTCTCTTTCTTATTTTTCTCATCATGCTGTTTCAAACATAAAATCAGGGTGCAGTATATACTTATCAATAAGGCAGATAATAAACTAAAAATGCGTAGGATAGAATAAAAGGCACTTTATAAAATTTATCTAAATTTATCTATTAAATTAGTAACCTAACTTGATTTTTATGTTATCGTTCTACATGTTGTGTCTTGCGGAAAAGCATAAGATATTTAAATTGACGTTTTACGTCGAAGGGCTTCTAAGATTTTCATGTACATTAAATTGTCAATATTTTGTACAGACTTATGAAAGGAAAAGATAAGAAAAATGTAGCATTATTGCATACTAAGTCAGGGGTTCAATTTGTTAAATGTTTATTTTTGCTTATGAAAAACTTTATTATTGCAAAATTTGAAACAATTTTATTGCTGCATCATATGAAAGAACACTTTTGTGTTTCTAAAGTTTTATTTTTAGTTTTTATTTAAGAAATATAATCCGGAAAGAAGTGGCACGTCAGTATTGACAATCTTCCTCTACGTTTCTAATCGATGCATTTTAAAGCACTGTCACAATAAGTGTCAATTGTATACGATACATCAGATGTGAATAATGAGTCTTTACTTGAAATTAAATTTTTGCATTTATACTTATACAGTAAAATAAAATCATGAAAATTTTAGATTATAATTTTTTAAATTCTGTTTTTATTTCCACGTGTAAATTATAATTTACTCATATATTAATGTATTATACAGTAGAGATACTTAATAGAATTAAAGTAAAGAGAAAGATTCAAGATATATTATTTAATGTTATACTTCTTTTTCATTTTTAATAAATTTCAATAATAAATCTATGTTTATTATATACAGCTTTCGCAAATATAGCTCTTTTGCTTTGAATTTAATTAAAAATAGTTTGCAATTTTAACAAGTTGCTAACTCGTACTACACATAGATATATTTAATAAGACGACATAATATACAACTTCTCAAAGTTTGTCGCAAAATACATCGGTTACTATTGATCATTAACGTTACTTTTGTCAAAACACGTCAGTCTTACGAAGTGAATTCGGGCTTCATAAAAATCACGCACAGAATATCAAGATCGTTTCGCTTCACTTAACAACCACCATTACCGATGAAATCTCAACTGTAATTTGACGCGCATAACACCTGTAGTAAAAACTGTTTGAAGGCGTTTTATTTTGGGTTCGTACGGTCGAAAAATATATATCACGTACCTAATGAAAACTCTACATTGACACGTGACCATACACAAGTGGAACCCGATTACGATTCGAAAATTAAGGTAAACGTATACGTCCTAGTAACCGAGCAGGTACACAACACAAAAACTTATATTATTAATCTATATATCCGGACATGTGTATGACACACAAAAATTTATTATTATTAATCTTAAATATTATTTAATTGTAATACAATTTTAATTCTAATTAATTCTTAAATATTTGAAGATTACAATTACTTGTCATATTACGACACTATTATACTATTATACAATCCGATTATGACAATGTTATTGATAGAATCCGTATTTAACAAAAAAAAAAAAAAATTGCCGGAAAATCCAACGCCACGGGCAAGCAATCGATCGGGTATGACGCTTACCTTTGCGCACGACCGGATCAGCAAGTTGCTCGTCAAGAGCACGAGAGGAACTAATCCTTAGCAGATCACATGGACAAGACAGTAGTCAAACCTTCACTGTACATCTCTTCTTCTGGCTATCGTTTTAAAACGTTTCCGCTTCTGAGGCTTCGTCGTTTTGGAAAAAATCGCCGCGTCAACATAAAATCCTCGGAAAAACTTTTGTGACTTTCAAGACGAGCTCGTTTTATGAACACTGGACCACGCTCGACTATGCTGCCTCTCGAGTAATCTCAGAGGCCGGTCGCTCTTTCTCTCTTTCTCTCTTCCCGCCTTCCACCATCTCTTTAACTCAGTCACACCGCGGCAGGTACCTATCTGGCTCCTTTTTCCGCTCGTGTTCACCGTGTCTCTATCTCACGGAACTTGTACTCCCGCAAGATCGCTGCTCCTTGGGCCCCGTTGTTGCCAGATCGTCCGTGAATCACACGGTCAAAAAGCGTTCGCAATACTACATTCTCGTAAGCTACGCTCTTCCGTCTCTTTAGGTTTCATCTCATTTTTGCGGTATTCTTCACGCAGACAAAATTAATAGACCCGCATCTCTAATTTAAAAATGAATTAAAAGTCATATTTCCAAGTGAATTAAGATTTAAAAAATAATTTACAATATGTATTAATTCGTAAGGACTTTAGTTTGTAAAAAAACTTAATTGACAATCGATTTTATATCTTCTTAAAAGAAATTCCGCCTATCTTCGAATTTGAGATTTAGTGATAGGGAGTACAGTTACTAATACCATCTCGGAAATGATTTCGCATACTTTGCGGTTTTGCGGTGAAGCGGTGGAACCTGCACGATGCAATTCCGTTTATTCCTCGAACGAGAAAGATCGTCTTGTTCATTTTTATTATCGTGGCCATTCAACTTTCCTTTGATTCAGAACCAATTACTCGAAATTGCGGGCTCTAGTATTGTTGTATCACTGTGATTTTGGAATTCTTACTCACTGAACATTATAAATGAGATTTTTCTTTTTTATTTAAACAAACAGCTTTTTAAAAATTATTTATAAAAATTGTTAAAATTTTTCGCATTCCTTAACATTTTAATACATAAATTACAAGATAATTATATATTATTTTATTTTTTGTATTTTATAAGAAAACATATTCCATGATTACGTTGTTTGTTTTTTCCTGATGGTCTCCTTGCACTTTCATTACACTTATGTGTTTTTCTTTCCTGCGAATCTGCAGGTACTGCAACTGCCGCTCTGACAGGTATAATACAACAAACGGAAAGTCTCTTGAGAGTCTACCGAAGAATAGAAAGAACCGGTTTTACCAGATCGGAAGAAACAATCGGTCGATGGTAAAGTAGGCTTAAAATTTTCGCGATCCTCGATAGATGTCCAACATTGATCATTGATCGCGTTAAATAGTGCCACAAACATGGATCGTTAATTTTATTAACATTAAGTGATTTACAATTAAAAAGATAGCTATTATTGAAACCAGTTGACATCGATAATAATCAGTTAGAAATTAAATATTGACACAGAATTTGTAATTTCTTATTTTTTAATCAGTATAATCAGTTTTTTAATTAGTATAAATTTTGTAGATACTTTAAAATTTATTAATTATATTTTTTTTATTAATTTTTTTAGTTTTTACTAATTAAAATTATTGCTAAATTGAGATATTTTATATAATAATTTATTCTGATTAGTTGAATCGAAAATATTAATATGAAAACATCACGATTACATTATTTTGAGTAATCACAATGATTAGAACTAATTTTGCTTTTTAGTTTTCTATGTTTAGTTATTAAATACATTATATAAATCAGTCGATTGATAAATATTAATAACAAATTTTAATTGTTACATACAAATTACTTATAATTAATCTATTTAAAAGGATTCATTGAATTTTATGTTAAGTTTTTAATTTTTAAAGGATGATGTTTGTCTATATTTTGTGTGATTGAAGAATAGGAATTATTTTATTATTATTCTTTGATTCTTGAACAGATAGGAGCAGCGCAAGCCGAGTATTACTATATCTCTCGAAACACAATTGTTTCTTTTAGACAATTATCAAAATGGACTGGCTTACGTAACAGCTTTTCATAAAATCTATAGCGTATATCTATAATTTATTTTGTAATCAGTTTGCGTGACTATTTAATCCCACTAATTATAATATTAACAATTTCTAATGTGTGTGTGTATTGATGGCAATGATTAGTTATCGGATCAAATAGTCGTACCTCGTGCGGCTTATTCGTTTAAAATAGATCGTAATGGCAGAAGGATGGGAGCTATTAACTGTCTGGTCGCGATATTTATAGGCAATAAATACATTTTTAAGCGATGCTTACACTCGAATATACATCGAATCGCATTATGTTTTATGTCTCGCTGATTTTACTCATCTATTTTCGGATTATAAAGAATGCGAGATAATATTTGAAGGCACCGAATCGGATAATTTAAATTGAGAGTCTGACGCACCGACTGTTTATTAACGATTGTTTTGAAAGACGAAAAGCATGAGATATTCGGCATACATTTATTTTACATGGAGCTGAATTTATTTTATAGCGACAACGTATTGGTCGGTATAGAACGCGCGATGTTTGTTTTTTGTCGTACGGCGCATTAGCTATACGCATGATCACCTTGTTTACATTCGCACGATGAGACTGGAGCCAATCGTTAACGGTAAGCGGTGTGTTGTAGTGTCATTAACCGTCGAGATACGATCGTAACAAGTACCGAAATATGATCAGTTCTCACGAATGAGTTAGCGATTAATAACCTACGCAGTGAGTTAATTCTCGCGATTAATAATCTCTAAGTGTATTGTGAATGACTTTGTATTAGTGCTACGAAGAAGTAACGAGAAACAAATAAACAAAAGCAGACTCGTGGAGGCATCGAATGACGATGGGTCAACTCACGGGGTGAATAATTTATTTATTTATTGTTTTGTTAAATGTAAAATTAATCATTTGTAATTATTTCACTTGTTACAATTATTTTTTGAAATTTTAATTATTTTCAATATTGCTATAACTTACAAGGAAACATTCAAAGTGTAAATTTCTTATTTTAATGAAACTTTGTATACGTATGAGTTACGTAAAGAGATGAATTTAGAAATTATCAGTTGCTGCCCAAAAGCGGTTTTAAGGGATAAAAACACCCCTCATGTGTAAAGCAATTTTCAGTTTTTTTTTGTTATATCTCAAAAACTATTCAAGATATCAAAAAATATTTTATACAAAAGTTTTATCATAAAATTACTTCTATTCATTCCCGTCAATCATATTTTTTTTAAATAATTATTAAAAAAAATTTTTTTTTTAAATTATTTTAAAAAATATTATTAACGGGAATGAATAGAGGTATTTTTATTGTAAAACTTTTGTATTAAACATTTTTTGATATATTGAATAAAATTAAATTTTATAACAAAAAAAGTTGAAAATTGCTTTACACAAGAAGGGTGTTTTACCCCTTGAAATCGTTTTTGGATAACAACTGATATTTTCTAAATTCATCTATTTATGTAACCTATATGTATACAAAGTTTCATTAAAATCAGAAATTCACACTTGGGAATGTTTTCCTGTTAGATATTTGTTTTACAATACAATGTATAGTAGTATATGCTATGCTCCGTTGTTACATATCATATCAGTGAGCAATAAATTATACTTTATTTTATTTTGAAGTAATCTATACAAATTTTGTTATATATGCATAAAATTTTTGTACACATACATGTATGAACATATCAAATTGTCATATATCGATGTCGATAACGCTGTAGCATTTTTCCTATCGGAGTTATGGCCGACACGTAATTAACGCAGAAAGATTTTAATGAACCTCTGAGACAAGAATCAATGTGATAGTTGATTGCAACTCTGTGAATTTATTCTTGTAACTGTTAACAAAGTTGTCGCGTTTGCCGCGACGGAAATTGCGAGGAATGGAGATATAGGTAGAAGAGAGGTGAGATAGAAAGATGAAAGAGATCAGGAGAAAATGTCTCATATGGGATTTTCCCAGAACGGATCGGTCTAACAGAAGAGGCCTAGACGTAGAGAATCGTTTTGTATAATAGATTCCGTGCCGCTTGTATGCTAGTACAAATAGAAACGAATTCCTCGGCGCATTCGATGTAACAATCGAATCGGTAATCAAGCCAGCCTCGATAATCGAATCAGATCGGGTACATGTGTAATTGAAATTTCACAGTCGACCAGCGCAAATACCATGGCGCGCAGCCATTCTTCAAAATTACACCACCAAATTTCGTTTTGCTTGTCGGCGACATCGATCAGCAGGATGAGTTACGCTCGCGGGAATTCCAATTGTAAACGTGTTCGATTTAAAGACTAATATGGAAATACATGGGTCAATAAATGGTAATGGAATACTAACTGAGGTAACATCGGCGGATATCCAAAAATGAGACCGGGGAATGATGATTTTCTGCAGCTTAATTAATTTTTGATTTTTCAATCGCCTTAATAATTAAACTTCAAATTAAATGTAAAATAAGCGCTATTTTAAATTAATTTAAACAAATCTCAATATATTTACGCTTGTTATATCCTAAATTTTACTCGCATTTTAACTCTTAATGCTAATCAATTGCTAGTAATGTAAAAGAAATTCATCAAAATTTATTGTTTTATTATTGGGAAAGATATTGGTGAGACAATCTATTTACAGTTACGATAAATAATTTCAAGTTGTGACTTTGCATAATTTTAAAGGCAAAATAAGAGTAGTAAAAGAAATATTAAACGTTTTAATCATCCTAGTGACTGATACAAAACAAACTCAACTTGAAATATCGATTAATTTAAGGAGAAACGAGTATTCTTGACAAATGATTAATTATGATAGGACAAGATGGATACACAGAGAAAAAAGTATATGGTATTTGTGACTATAATTGCATAGTTAAAAAATTATAGTTAAGAGGTCCATTTTTATAGTTATTATTGCTATATTGCTAGTACTAACAACCTTATATGTATAGTTCTGCCAGCTATGAAAAAATTTTATTATAAATTACGATAATTACAACTACTAATATAGTAAAATATCAAGATATGTATGAAAATTGAAATAACCATTTTTATATTGTTAACGCAATTATAGTGAATATAACTATTTTTCTGATCATTTGTTTACTGTATATGTGGTAATAATAACTAAAAATAAATGGAAAAAAAATACACAGTTGTGTAGTACACAAAACTGTCACTAGATGGCCGCGATGGCGTTCTATTTCTCGTAAGAAAGAAAACACAGAATGGAATAAAAGGCAGAGGCATTATGAGGTCTTTCACCGATGTTCTATAGTAAAATAATTTTTTAAATAAATTCCCTTGAAATTAAAATCAAGTGGAAGATATGTTTTGACAATTTTTCAGGCAGTTATTATTTGCATGGCTATAAAATAAGTATAATTTATTTTTATTATAACTATTAATTAAAATAACTATTTTATAATTTGCACTGTAAACGACTATAAATTATAATAAAATTATAGTAATTGCTATCATTCTTTTTTTTCAGTGTAACCATACACAATAGTTGCATTAATGCATATTAAAGTTACGATAATCATAATTCATTGTTCAGGTAGCTATAATTTGTTGGTTAAAATAACTATAAATTTATAATTGGTGCCGAAAATCACTATAAATTATAGTTAAATTATGGTAATTGCAACCATTCTCTTTTCTCAGTGTACTCAATTATCACAACACTCGCAATAGGACTGCATAGGATGCTTTTATTCCTATTGTAGAGATGTAGTCGATATCGGTCCAGTTCAGTGCAAGAATAGGCAATCGACGCGACGGGTTTTACGTAAAAAATTAAAAAAAAAAAGCAAAAGAAGAAAGCGGTGGCGAGTCACTCTTCGACTTCGCCATCGCCTCTTTCGTACAAATTGACCCTAGCAAAGAAATCTTCTCTCGTCTTTCTTCCACTTCTTCGTACACCTCTGAGCGACACTCACCCTCGGCATGGCTTTGTCTCAGAAGCCCCGTAAATCCATGAAATGTGCAGAAAGTAAATGCAACAATATCTGTTGCGATTCTCTAATAATGACAATCGCAGATCGCTATTGGCAAAGAATCGTATCGACAGCCAGTATATCGAAGCTCGAATAATTTTCTATAGCTCAGAATACTTTGTTTTGTTGCTTTATTTAGCGCATTCACCATCGCAATTGCGGGAATAACGATAAAGCTCAATACATCCGCGTAACGACAGATGCATCGATGCATTAGTTATCATGAATTACTGTTAATATTTCAATTATCATTGTTATATTGGAAAAAAGTATTAATTAGAAACAATATCAATATCTAGCTCGACCTAGCAAAAGCAATAACATAATAAGAAAAGGTCAACTATAGCGAACAGACAACCGATGTTATTAATATGTAATTAATAGTTTATTTAATTACAGGGACGTTTCGGTTTTACTTAACCATCTTCAGCCCAAATTTTTAAACAATTCTCGAATTTACCTCTACATTGTTTAAATGATATAATCGATATAAAATTGAACAGACATGACAAATGACATAAAGTCCATGAAATTATCTTTAAAGATATAACTACAATAAAGTAAATTAATAAATAAATTAAAAATAAAACGTAATAAGCCACAGGTTCACAATAAATACAATATTAAGAATAAAACCGAATAAGTATCAAAATGTAAAATTAATGTCAAAATGATAAAAAAAATATCCTCCATGTCAGCAATCCCCGAATAAAATCGTCCAAAAAAAGTATTAAAATATAAAGGAGTAATGCTTAAAACTGGTAATGGAAAAATCTCTTTTTTAATATATTCATTATATTTAGTACGAATAATTCTCCGTTGCGTTTTATACGTAATTAAAACTGTAACAGTGATTATCATTTAAAAATTATTTTGCATTTTATACATTGCGGTTTTTCAAGTTACAATTTAGTTAAATTTGCATTATAAAGAATTTGATATGACTGGCATCTAAAAATTTGCATTTAATGCAATTGCAGTGTAATATAAAATGAAAGTAGTTTCACAAATTAATATTGAGAGCACACATTTGCAAAACTGAAAACGCTTTTACGTTATTAGCAGCTATCGAATTATTGACGTACAAATTTTTTAATTAAATTCGCGAGTTTTTCATCCACGGCCTTTGTTCATCTTATGTCCAGTGTTGCTACGCATCCATTCTTTCTTTGTTTTCCTCCCCTTATCCCCAATGTAAACACAAAACTTGCCTCACGAAAGAGAGACGGACGACGATGTGCACACACTTTACAAACGTGCACGTTGGAATTTTTTTTCGAAAGACGGGACATAGGGAATGCGTAATACGCCGGACAATACGCGACACGCTTTCCAGCGACTTCACTTGCATTCACACATAGACCGCGCCATTATCTTTTCAAGAACGTCCACTTTGTATCGTTTGTGCGACCCGCCTCAACCGGAGCGCCTCACCACCCTTCATAGATGCGAGAGACTCGATTCTCCGTCGGAGAACTGGCGCGGCGCGTACAACACGTGCGCGTGCAGTGCGAATTTCATATCGACGATTAATCAAACTGGGGGAAACTGGTTTTAATCCTCGCACGCTTGCCAGATAATACATCACCCGTCTGTGACTTTCAAGTGTCAAAACTACGTGCGCGAGAAACGCAAGAATGTAATTTATGTACACGACACGGTGGCAAAACTATTTTCTCTGCGGTGTTAAAGGTAAAAATCATACGATGATTAATCCTATCAAAAGGTAAACGATGACAGGGCGTGAGTCCTCGCGAAGATACGCTACGTCCACTTTTAATATCCCAACGAGCGACGCGGCAATGCGATCGACTAAATTTCGCGTGTTACGCGACACAAGAGAGGATCGTCGGTGACATATGAACAATGGTCCAGTATGCAAAATAAACGCTGCCGCCGTCGGCCCGACAGCCCGAGTGTATCTCGAAAACGGACGAGGCGTTCCGCGCATATAATATTCGGCGGCATGCTATTGTGGCCGCTAATGGAGAGTTGGGCGGAAGGGGACGGAGCAGAGAGGAGGGAGGGAGCTAGAGGAGGAATATCGACGTGTATTTCCGCTTACGCGTCAACGCGACGGGCGTCGCCGGCGCCCCTCGTTCTCTGGAGCGCTGGTGCTAGAGCGCCAGAGAGAGAGAGAGAGAGAGAGCGAGCTCTCATAGAGCTCGTGGAGAGCCGAGCGTTCTGTGTCCCACAGGATATAGACGCTCACATACGAATCCGCTTGTCATGACGAACACGCGCGCGCACGCACGCACCCGTGGTTCTATCTATCCTCTCCCTCTCCGTGTCCCCTTCCGCGTTCTACCGCGGCCATTATGCCGGCGTGAATGGAGTCCGCGTTCGAGTACGAACTACGAGATTCGAATCGGCGCGGCGCGCACCCCGGTCCACGCTGCCGCCGTCGACACTTCGCCTCTGTTCGAGTTGTCAATGGAAAAGAGGGGCCCACCGCCGCGTCGCGATGGGGAGAAACGCGGGAACCGACGCCTCTCGACAATGCACGCTCGCGATACGTCGAGGCTAAGCTTTTTTTCTTCCCGCTGCTGGCTGCTGCCTGCTGCCTGCGCTGGCTGTCACTCTCACGACTGACACTGACGTCGTACTCCAACGTCGAAAGAGGTATCGACGGAGGTGGCTGGCAGATCGAAATAACGCGGGCCACGACGACGACGCGACGCGACGTGCTGTCGGCGACACGGTGCATCACCGTGCGCCGTGCGCGATACAGATGCAAGCTCCGGGTATTAATACTACCGTCAAATCTCCATGAGATTTTTCAGGAGAGATCTTTGAGCCTGCGGCAAAGCGGATTATGCCCGTCCACGGTGGAGAGGATCTTTCATAACCGCGTTTTTTTTACCTGTTGCTGAAATGAGTACATTGTATTGAGTGCCGTGAATGACGCACTTTTTATTCTTAACCCTTAAACACGTAAGTGGGTCAGAGAGACCCCATATGAAACTTCGAACGCT